>CAWUFW010020276.1:0-156622 GCA_963921515.1 Calotriton arnoldi | reverse complement strand
TCTAAAACTCATTATATAACGCATAAACAAAACATTTGGTGCGAGGGGATTTTGGACCTAAAAGAAAAATGTAAGATCAATGGTACCTAATAAAAGGGAAAGATGTTGTTTCACAGACGATAGTGTGGATTGTTCTAACCACTGTTGAAATAATTTGCCAACAGAATACGTGGTAACTGTATGAAATTGGGGGTAACGAGGGTCAGGTCTACTTTGATTGAACCCCTGTGTGACATTTGTAATCGTAAATGACAAGCATTGGTGTTCGTGGGCCACAGCAACCAACCAGAAGGGCCTATACTGGATGAATTAAGAGTACCGTTTTGAAACATAACAGTCAAGTCCTCTATCGAGTAGTTGGTATGTGTATGCAACATGTCATAGTTAGCCAACGATGCAATTGAGGGAGTATTCACATTTTTAGCAGTGGCTAAACAGAAAAAGGTAGTCTGTTGAACCGTCTGATTTAAAAATATTAGTTGAGACGACATCAAACATGCACGATGCAAGGACTCAATACCCTGCACCTGCCAACCCTTTGTACCCCAAATAGATTTTAAATCAACCGTGTCCTTCCAATAAGCATAATCTTTCAGGGATAAATTGGCTATGAAGGAAGAGGAATAAACCAATTTAGTCTGGTTAAGCATGTATTTGTTGCTGGTGGGTATATTCAATTTATAACAAGCATTGGCATAGCCAATAGGTCTCGCCTTTGGGACCTTATAAGTGTTTAGTTATCCAGCACAATATCCTTGGTGCAACAACATCAACTGTTGTATGGCTAAACACTTATAAGGTCCCAAAGGCGAGACCTATTGGCTATGCCAATGCTTTTTCTGTATACTTCAGTTCAACACCTTAAGTGGGACGGGTATTCCCAGACGTGGGTCCCTTACACACTTCACCACTGCAGCCAAGTTATACCCAAATGATAAGCTCTAACATGGGCAAAACCAGACTTGTGTTGCTTGTGTTCCGGTTCAGGCAGAACCTTGCCTGGCAGTTCGAGATGGGCTGTTCCCACTGGAGTAGGGTCCAGAATGTTCTGCAAATGTCTGGGTCCAAGCTGAGGTGGCATGGTGTGCAAAATAACAGGGATGTGGCCCCAAGTAATTTACCAGTGGCTGAGCTTAATTCAAGCATTCCATCCATCACTTTTTTCTATTCTTCGGATCTTGTTCAGCGTCATGTAGCCTATACCATCTTCCGTGTGCCACCTATTGTACACAAGTATTTATAGTATCTCATTACAGTGTCATGGACAACACCTCTGACAGCCGAGTCATGACAGTGCTGATCCAATATAGCTTCTTTCTTTTAATTCTGGGACCTGTAGTCTTGTTTATGCCATTATAAAACAGGCCTACAAGTCGCAGAATTCGAAGAAAAAAGTTTGGCCTAGACCAGCATTTCACTGTGGACCTTGGAAAATTGGCAGCTACGCCCTAACAACTGATGTAAGTTGCGCAAACTTCTGGGAATATGGGAGAGGGCTAGGAGAGAAAAGCACTAGAAGTGGGGAAAAGTGGTATTAGGAATGAGGGAGGTCAGAGTTGGGCCCACAAGAGGTGGGTCGCGAGGGCCCAGAACGCTCTTCTCAGAGCAGCGGGGGTGGAGTGGGGTTGGGGAGAGGTCGAGGACTGCATCCAGGGTGAACCAAGGAGAGAGGGTCGGTGAGGAGAGGGAGAGTGAGGAGGTTACATACCTCCTGGCAAGTAGGAGTGAGAGCCTTGGCGCCTGCAGGAGTGAGAGAGAGTGCTATGGGTGAATCAGAGTGAGGAGCGAGGGAGAGCTCGAGCTGGGCCGACACACATGCAAACTATAACGTATCATTCAAAATCAACTAATTAAAAGCAGCAGAGTACGCCAGGATGTGGGGGCCTCTGCTCCACTCAGTGTGTTGTGTTGGCTTCAGTTCCCATGGAAACCAGTCAATAAAAGTTTGTCTCCAGGCGCTCAGAAGAGAAGAACTTCAAAACTCTATTTTAAGAAGATTGTTCTTATGTGCTGCAAAAGGATTATTCAACCTCGCAACAAAACTTTATTAAGGAGGTTAAGTGCTGCAGTTTTATATAGCGCGAACTCGGCCCAAGGGATTGGAGCGCTTTATATAAGCAACAGTCGGATTCTTTTTTTTTTTACTTGGCATGGGGAGGAGGTTAAGTGATTTGCCCAGAATCATAGGATGTTGAGGTGACGCCGGGACTCAAACCTGCTTCCTCAATTCTAAGGCAGCTCTGACTCTCACGCCACATCCTGTAGCAAGCAACAGGCAGTCTGTGTCCAAGTGGGTGCAGAGAGGAGTGAAGTCTGGCCATCAGGGGAAGCGCATACAAGTACAAGATGCCTGCGTCAATGGAGTCATACTGCCACTCACACAATATGGACACAAACATTTTTGATGATTCAAAACCATGAGTTATACATAGGTGATCAAGAGGGTCTGTGCATATGTAACACGAGCTGATGCTTTGCAAAACATAAAGTGCCAACATCAATATTGTAAGAGACATCTCACCAGCACGTGCGCTGCACAATCAGCCCGCTCGACCCTCACTCACTCTAAGCACTGACAGAGTAACCCACTTGCATCATGCCACGGAACAGGGCAAGCGCCTGAGGCCTCTGTACTACAAAGGTGCACACGCATGTTACTGTGTCACACTGTGACAATAAAACCTAGATTTTCAAATGTGCAACACAGACCGGAAGCACCTACTTCCTGCTAGTATGTAATGCATTACATCCGCTTAATTTATGCAAGTACAAATCACCGCGAGTCTCTTCACACGAATTTCATAACACTTCCAGGGGACCCGATGAGAGCGCGGTTCCTTTGATGTACAAAAACATGATGTGTGGTAAAAGGCTATTCACAGACTTGATTATGGAGGGACAAGTAAAGGTGCTGAGACATAGAATGTGCACCCGTTGCAGATAGTTCACAAAAATGTGCCTTTTACATAAGAGTATTTGAGTCACATAAAAAATGCATACACTTGTTAATGAACTCCTAAAAAAAGAATGGTGCAGCGGGGAAAGGAAACAAAGTAATGTAATACTGCCGGTCTGCAAGGAAATACATATCTTAACGTGCAACGACAAGGATTCTAAGCATGTGGGGCACAACAGAAGGCCTTGCAATGTTGATTAGCTTTCAGAAATTCCTGCCAGGGGAATAGTAAAGGTTAAAAAATACTTATAAGGTCCCAAAGGCGAGACCTATTGGCTATGCCAATGCTTGTTCAGGACTGCTCCTTCGTCTGCTCTTCTCTACCCGGTCGTTATCCTGGCTTAACTATATACTCTCTGCTATGCCCTTTTCCTTTCTCCTGTGTCTCTCTTGTGTTACTGCTCGCCCCCTCTACAATGCCACATCCCAGTTTCTTCAACTTGTCCCTCTCACCTGTTTTTGTGCTTCAAGCACTTCCATCAGTCCGTACGTGAAAAGGTTGTTGCTACGCTTGTTTAACTCGGCAGTGGCGAAGGTTGCCATCTTCAGCACCTTGGTGTCGTTGGTGTTCGCACTACTATAGCCTCCCACCATGGAAGCGATAGGACCAGACGGGTAGAGCGCCAGGCAAAGCAGAAAAAAAACAACGATCGGGCACAACGAAACCATGATTGCTGCGATACATATGGTGTTTACTGACAGCAGCAGCACAGCTGATCTTCCCGAGCCAGGAAGGCCACGCCCCTCCAGGATCAGGAAGTGTTCAGATCCAAGATGGCTGCATCGTTCACTACAAAAATTTTTACGAATGTAATTTCGCTCGACAGGACAGCGTACTGTCTGTAACCGAACCGACCTTTCCTGTGTCAGAGTAACGTCCAGTGGCAAAGCCAATAGATTTGGATTTTTAAAAAGGATAGTGCCTTTTTCTTCGCTGACGAGCTTTGTGTTGGTTTTAGGGTGATCGGATTTAAAAAACAAGCACGCGAGTGGTGCGCGCGCTTGCGAGCAGCAGGCGTGACCACACGCTCGTGCACCATGGCCTTTTGCTTGCGGGTAACCGCAGGGAAAAGGCCATGACGCACGAGCGTGTGGTCAGCTTTCAAAAGCCCCTCTCATAAAGTCTCGCAGAGCAGCGCTTGCGCGCTACTCGAGGCTCGACCTAAAAATAGGACACTAGGGGCCAGATGTACGACCATTGGAAATTGCGACTCGCAAATTGTGCCAAATTGCAAGTCACAATTTGTGAGTTGCAATTTCCAATGTACAACAGTGTCTGAGACACTGCGATTCCCGATAGGGTCGCAAATTGCATGCTTCATGAATATTAATGAGGCTGTCGCAATTTGCGGCCCCATTGGGAATGGCGGGCACTCCCAGGGATGGTGGCCTGCTGCGGTCAGCAGACCTCCATGTCTGGGACTGCTTTTAAATAAAGCAGCTTTTTTTTTAATGCAGCCCGTTTTCCTTAAAGTAAAACGGGATGCATTTAGAGAAAAAAAAAATGTCACTTTTCATTTTCATTTTTCAAGGGCAGGCAGTGGTCCCTAGTTTGCGCATGTATTCCCCTAGGGACCCCTTCCCATTTGCGAGTGCTTAAGGGTGGTAAAGTGCAAATGTTTTGCAACCGCAATTGCGGTCGCAAAACATTCTTACATAGCTGTTGGGGTCGCTATTAGGAAGGGAATGCCCCTTCCTAATAGCGAGTTGCTAAACACTATTTTACGAGTCGCACATTATTTGCGACTCGCAAAATAGGGTTAGTACATGGTTAGTACATGGCCCACATGTAAAACCCATTTGCGCATTCAAAAATCCATTGTACATCTGGCCCAGGGTCTGATAAATTGTAACCAGAAAAATATGCAAACCTTCTTTTCTGTGTTATTGAACTTCCCTTAAATGGTGTTGGGCAATGCTCCCATTGCGTGTAATTAAATTGCGGTTTTGGAGTACTGGTCTTGTGTAAAAAATGATGGCCATAATGTTGGTAGCAAAACAAATCTGCATAATTTGCGGAATTTAAATACAGATCTTCAGTATCAAATACAGTGTAATATTGCAAATCAGAAAAAAGTGAGTAAACAGCGTTAACATCCCAATCATCGGAATGTATTCTGGGTAAAACAACATCACCTAAAGAAACTCGGAATACGTATGGAATTTGCAAAGTTTCCGTAGGACCATATACATCAAATGGTACTTTATCTCAAACTATCCCATCAGCGATTGGCAATGCTGAACTATTAACTAGGGCTTGATCCCTTTTCATTTTATGTGATGAAGTATGTGGGGCCAGAACTCCGTCAACCAAGTCTACAGCAGAGCGTTCAGGCAAGTAGTGGCCATTAAGCAAAAGGAAAAAAACAGTCAGTAAGCCAATCCACATGAAGAGGAACAGAATCCAGATGTATGTCCATGGCGGTACTAGGTAAGTTCTTTTTAACCACGAGATGAAAACACAAAACCGTGAAGGAAGCACAGCTACAGACGAAGACAACGAAGATGTATCCAAGGAAAAGTCATCTTGGTCCATATACTAACCCCTGGAACCGAGCTGAAATAATGGGGGCTCTTCTGCATTGGAAGGTGAATGTATTGTACTTTCAGGAACATCAACCATAACTTCAACTGGTGGCGAAGCATACTCGTTTTCCACAGTTGTAGATGTAGAAGGCAAAACAGTCCATAAATCATTTGAAGACTCCATCTCCCCTTCCAGTTGCTGCGGAGAATTCGGGGAAATAGACATCATTGAATGTTGTGAGACATTCTGATGTGGAATGCTTGCAGGCATACTATTGAGTAGCGACCATATGCTGTAACTTGACATGTTCAATGGAAATGAATTGATTCTCCTTGCGACCCGGTAGCGGAGGTAGGATCACAGTTCGGGTGCCCTTCAAACCAAGGACAGGGACAGGTGCACGGTGCGATGGACCAAATTCTTTTTTAGTCTCCACCCTCTCTCGGACCAGATCACCAACTTTGGGAAGCCAGCCAGAAACTGGGATCAGCACTGCTGCATCCGGGGAGGAGGGCAAATGAATGTTCGCAATAGCGTCCCGATTCTTTTGTAGATCCTGTAACATAGCACAGTGGTTATCTGCATCAAACGTTGTGGCAGCCGCCACAACATCTAGACCATCAAGGATTTTAATGCCAACGAGCATTTCGTACGGGGTCTGCCCACCCAGAGATCTTCTAGGGAGATTATTTAGAGCACGTTGGACACCATAAAGATGAGCCAACCAGCCCCGACCTGTACCTAATACCCTTGCTGTTAGAGATTTCTTTAAGTCACGGTTCATCCGCTCCACAACAGAATTGCCCTCAGGCCGATATGTAGACGAGAATTGCACCTGCACCCCCAAAGACTTCATCGACTCTCAGTAAGCCTTAGAGGCAAAAGCCAGACCTTGGTCTGAATGGAAGGTGCCACAGGCAAATGTCCTGACAAAGACACACAAATCTTTTATAACAGTTCCAGCTTCAGCACTGCGTTGCAGCCAAACCCAAAGGAGCCTAGTGCACGAATCAACTGCAACCAAAATATATTTGAATGCATTATCTGATGTCAATGGACCGCAGTGATCAAGATAAATACAACCAAACGGTTGATTTGAAATGTAAAGCTGAGTATGTGGCGGACGGAAAACAGTAGAAGGTTTAATCTGTTGACAAATGTCACAGGAAAGAACATATTTGCAGGTTTGCTGATATAAGCCAGGCCACCACAAATGTTGCTGCAAAAGCGAAATTGTCGCTGTTACTCTGGCATGTGCAGAAGCCATGTCTTCATGAGCAGCCACAATCAAAGAAAGTCTGTGATCCTCGTTGGGAATCACATGATCACCAACTGATGGAATAGTTACAAATGGAATCTGATCAGGTGTCAAATGATAAGTGTAACACGAAGGGAATCCTTGAGGAAACTGCGTTCCCTCCGTCGTTGCGGCAATAGCTGCCAAAATGTCATCATCAATTTTAGTCATAGACCTTGTAACGGCGGCTACCTAGCATGTGACTACTGCGGATTTGGCTGCCTCATCAGCCATAGAATTACCAGTGGCGTGGTCTCCAACACGCCGATGGCCCAATGTATGGATAACATGTGTAAGTGGCAATTGTTCCTTAAGAGCCACTCTGACCCAAAGCATTTTATGCTTTATTGCGCTACCTTTCGAATCACAAAAATAATTTTGTTTCCAAAAGAACAAATTGTCTTAAAGGATTGTACACAGTAAAAGGAATCCCACACTACAAGTGTAGGCACTTCAGGATCAGCAAACTCAAGAGCCAACATCAAAGCACATAACTCGGCCAATTGTGCAGTGCAATACCCAAGGGATTGTGTGTGAACCAAGGAGGATTTAAAATTACCGCCCATTATAGTGCATGCCACAATTGCGCAGGCTGCAGAATAAGTATGTTTAGAACCCATGGCTGGCTGTGCAGACCCATCAGTGTAAATTATATATCTGTACTTTGTCAAGAGGGAGTAGTGATAAAGGAGGAGGATGAACATGTTCATATTACAAAAACTCTTGTGTTTGCAAAGAAGGATCAAAGATAAAATTGACATCAGTTGACATCAATGAACTAGCCCATTGCATCCAACACGGATGCAGGGCTTTAGAATTTGGAACACTCCCCTTTGTAACAGCCTCTAAGGCGGGCACTGGCGAGACCATGAAAATGCGTTTCCCCTGAGCCAGAGTGCATTCCTTGAGAATCGGCATCTGCACCGCAGTCAAAAAAAATTCGGTGGAAGAAAAACGCATCTCAGCAGGAGTATACAAAGGCGATTTATAAGCTATGGGAACTGTGTCCCCCTCATTAAAAGTCATGTAGGTGAATCCTGCAGCTCCTGCTACAATCCTTGCAACCAAATTTGTGGTATTGTCTCTAGTTAAGAAGAATTGAGTCGCAAGCAGATGAGGCTGCAAAGACCTAAGTACTGGGGTATGTTCCAGAAGCCAACTGGAAGAGGAGAAAGAAGGTTGTATCAACGCGTATAGAGGTTTGATACGTTGGGCATCATCAGGAATGTAGGTCCTGCCGAAATTCAAGAAACCCAGCAAAGATTGTAACTTCTTGAGGGTAGATGGAGGTTGCAATTGAGCACATTTCTCCAAATAGTGGGGTGCTAAACCCCTACCCTCATTATTCAATTCGTAACCAAGAAAAAGAACTGCCAAAAAGGCAATATGGGATTTCGCAAAAGTTAAATTTGTAACCTAAAGCCGAAAAATGCGTAATAATACGATCAGCATGCATGAGATGCAGATTTAATTCATCGTCTGTCAAGTAAATATCATCGACATAGTAAAATGCATCTGGGTCAATTTCATGCAAAATCAACACTATGCGTGCAGCAAAAACCCCGGGGCTATTCTTATACCCCATAGGCAATCTCGCATAGCGTCTCTGATTACCGAGATCTCTGAATGTGGTCGAATCACAGCTCTCAGGCGCCAAAGTGTGACTGAAAAATCCATTAGAAATATCTAACGTAGTTTTATATTTCTTTCGAACAATGTTATTTACTAACGCAGAGCTATGTGTGTTCTGAACCGCAAAGGTGCGAACATGACTATTCAAATGTCTATAGTCTAAAACTAAACAATATGAACCATCCGGCTTCAATATAGTAAAAAGAGGATTATTCATGGATGAAACACAGGGTTCAATCACACCCTGATATTCCAATTGAGGCAGAATGTCACAGACGGACATTTTAGCATCATGTTTAAATGGATATTGTGGTTGGGGCTGCGGCGTAGAACGCAAAGGAATAACATGCACTGGCGAATCCTTGTCCCAACCTGCCTGATTGCGATATAACACAGGAGCTAAGGCTAATGCCCACTCCGAAGCATAAGCATTTTTAGTCTCATCCGGTACATATTGTGAAAAAGATGGTAAAATAACCTCCTCTCCCCTAGAGGAAGAGAGGACAAAGGGGGGAGGCCAATCAACATCCGCCAACAAACTATCATAAGAAGATGTTATATTATCCCAAAAGACTGACTTGACAGTGCATTTAAAATCACCTTCAATTTGGAAGGTTACTTCATAAATTCTATCAGGAGGTGCTACACGGGTATCTGCTGTTTCAAGGGTAATGAAAGTATCAGTTGCTCATGCCTCCAGATGCTGGTGGAGTGTCTGCCGCACTATGGTAACCTCCGCTGTGCTGTCCAAGAGGGTTACCGCCCAACTCCTGTTGAGGAGGAGGGTTCTCACCGTCTGAGGTATACTTTGCAGTCAAAGGGGCAACCTTTTTCTTCTGAAACGGGGCTCGATATTGAGGTGGTTCCTCCTGCTTGACTATTACGTCAAACAGGCGCTGCGGGTCTCGCCTCGTCTGCATGGACTCGCCTAATCTGCGATCCTGTCACCCCCCTCTGTCAAATTGTTGGTCCGACGATTCCTGAAAGGAACGAGGAGAACGGGTATCAGGAACCTGAAACTTCTCGTGTGTTTTAATTTTAGAGCGATCACGCAAATCATATCTACGTTCAGAAGCGTCAGGTGGAGGCAAACCCGCACGAGAACCAGGCTTCTGTTGCTGCTGCCGCAAATTCTTATTCCGTGTCTTTTTTTAAATGACTGGATGACCCTCCTTTTCCATAGGGGGTATACTCTGTTCCTGTGTAAATGGTCGGAACCGCTAAATTATTGCGACCTAAGGATGTATGCACATCCGCAATAATTATCGACAACTATCGTTCCCAATCAGCGTCCGCCACCGCCGCCAGGCGTTGGCGCACCTGCAAGCAAACTGCTTCACCTTTAATGTTGGCCGGAATCATATCGGAGACAATAGGGAACATGCCAACCAATTTCATCCCCAAATTCAGGGCTGGACCAGCCCCGTGTTCATCCTGTACTCGTTTCAGAACGTTCAGGAGAACACTCATGGAAGGGGTGCCAAAGCACAGTATATACGCTGAAGAAAACACCATCCCCCAGGTGTTGCAGTCCGCTAAAGGAGGAATCAGGCCACTCAGTAAACACACCTTAAGGATTCTGTGCCTTTCAACAGGAGATGTATGTGGAAAAACAGCCTCGAGCTGCTCAATTTTTTGTGCTATCCAAAATGGTAAGTCCTCACGATTCTGAGGACGTTTTCCCATCACTGAATTAGCCATGATGGGACTAATCACAATTCCTCCATCCTGCACTGATGCCGGAGGAGCAGCTCCAGCCGGAGCTACCAAAAGTGCACGAGACATAAACTGTATGACTCGTCTATGAAGATGAACTAATTGTGTATATAGTTAACGTAGCTCTGCGATAGTAACATTGAGATAGTTAGGATGTGGTGTAGAACCATCCAAAGCAGGCCAAGTAGCCCCATCGATAGACAAGGGGCCCATACAAACAAAAGAAACAGAGTGAGGAAGGGCGCCATTAAACCAAATGGTATGCTCCCAGGACATCAACAGAACTTCAATCAACGCATAAAGACGATACGCTGCTGGAGGAGCTGGGGCCATGTAAGTATGAAAAAGTTATCATTAGCATCAACTGTGGGAAATGTAACCCAACAGTCAAATACTTTGAAGCAGTATGCTGGATCTGCTTCAACCACGAAAATAAAGGTAGCCCCCGTATTGGGGACCCCGTGCTGAGTCAAATAATTTGTAACCACCGCCCGGCTATGTGCCGGAATAGTGACCAGTTGTGCCAAGTAAAAGCGAAAAGAGGCTATGTAAGGATAGCGCAAAATGGGGTCTGTAAACCTTTTAAACTTCAAGCTTGAAAAACCCACAGAAATAGGTATACCCTACAAATGCAGGAGGCAAAGCCCCCCACCATGGACGTCTCCGAGAACTGGTGAGAGGGTATCGTGGACAAGCACAAGTTGTCCTTAGGGGTCCCGTATATAAGTACTAGACCAAACGTTGGTGGCCCCATGTTGCAGGGATTCTGCACAAACACAGAACTATGCGTAGAATTATGGGACCTTAGTGTATAGGGACTGAGTCCTCCTATCACCTTAGTACTCATGAGCCCAGGACCGCCTAGCTATAGTGTCTCACTTGCTCTCCTACTCACTCACAGAGAAACAAGTGATTAGACACCCCAAAATACAACACTCCCAACTCTCTCAGGAACTGCAGTTGCAGGACACACCCTTTCACTCACACTCTTGTACTTGTCCACAATAAGATCTGACAGAGACACGAACAAGTTTAAAATATTTATTTTAACTAACGTGCTCAAATATGCAGTATACGTGCCACAATAAGCAGGAAAATGCATAACACAAATATGGTCAGCATAGCCGATAGTCCATAAATCACGAAAGGAGCTGTCTGAAAACACAGTCTAGTCTAATCTCCCTCCCTTTGTATAGAAGTAGAGTGATTATATATTTGAAGATCTCTGGTTGTTATCTGCAGACCCCGTACCTCAGTCTATAGATGGTAGATCTACATCATAGGTGCTGTCTTGCTCTTCTCCCTGGAAAGGTCCCTCTCCAAGTGTCTGCCACCTATTCGTGTATTCCCATAAGACTAACGTAGGTATTCCCAAACAACAGCTGCATCAGTATGTTTTGTCTAGGTGCTAGGGCCTGACCAGAACAGAATAACAAGGGGCATTGTTGATCGACGTTGCTCACAATGTTCAGACTAAATCCCAGGAACCTGCAGAGTGTGAACACAGTGGTAGGTTCTCATGTGAAAACAACAAAAGAGGCATTTGCAAAATAAACTTGTGTAGTAACATGTGCAAAGCAGCGGTCAGTCTGCAGCATGCTCATGCTAACTTACAGAAGACGGCAATGTCCCCATGGGCCATGTGACACCATGTTCCCCTTGTACTCCAAAACAGCACCATATACCTGCAAATGTCACAACTCTGAAATTTCCAAATGAAGATTACATGATGAAGGAACATAAAAACACAAACATTAGCAATCAAACATAACATAATGGACACTTGAGAAAGGCAACTTTTGGAGGACACAATTTCACAATACAATCAGAAATAAACAAGGTAACTGAACACAGTTGTCAATATGTCAAAACTTTGTTCAACAAAAATCTTTGGACAAAATTTTCATAAAACTGCCCTTCCTAGCAAATGAGCAACCCTAACTCCTAGCATCATCACATCATTAGGCAGTGTAATGGTGAAAGTGATCACATGTCAAGATATACTTCCACTCACAAGAAGAAGTTGTCAATTATATATTGATGTAAGTCAACTCCTTCCTCTTCACCACTATCATCATCATTTGGCATTCCAGGATCCTCACCCAGTGCCTCTCCATGGTCTCCATCCTCTGCGATGTAAGGGATGTTCCATTGCAGGGCAATGTTATGGAGCATGCAGCAGGCCACGGTGATCTGGCACACCTTCTCAGGTGAGTACAGAAGGGCTCCACCAGTTTTGTCCAGACAACAAAATCTGGCCTTTAGGAGCCCAAAAGCCCGCTCCACTGCCTGCCGTATTCTTTCATGGGCCTCATTGAAGCTGACTTCCCCTGGCGTTGTATTCCTCAGGGGTGCCAACAACTGGTTGGGATAAGCTGAGTCTCCTAATTGGAAGACATAAAAAAGTGCAAAAAATTCAACACCTTTACAGATGCTTCAAGTAGATATTGCCCAAACTATATTATAAAAGTATATTATGACCAACAAGCCAGGCCCTCTCAGGTCCAGGTTGTGACATTTTCTGGAGTCTGGGGATGTTCCAAAGTATGAAGGAATCATGTGCAAAGCTGGGGAAACGTACACAGACCCTTGTGATGTACAAATCCACAAGGCAGACAGCTTGCACGCTGATTGAATGGAAGTTTTTCCGATTCCAGTACACCTGTTCTCTGGCGTGTGGTGGCACTAAGGCAACATGTGTGCCATCAATTGCTCCAAAAACACATGGTAGATGAGCCAAAGCGTAAAAGTCCCCCTTCACATTGGCTAAATCCTGCTGCTGTGGAAACTGGATGAAGTTGTTGATGTGTCTCATCATAGAAGAATAACTTCTTGTAGCACACCACTGAAAATAGGTTGTGACATTCCGCCCGATATTGCCACAGTGTATTGGAAGGATCCTGTGGCCACAGAATAAATGAAGAACTGCCATGATTTTGACAATTGGTGTAATAGAAGTGGGATTTCTGTTGTGAGGCTGAAGACCAGCTGAAGAAATAAATTCAGTACAGTTTGCCTATTCAATCAAAACGTCTTGATGATATCCCTTTCCTCCATGGTAGCAATATCTGGAAATGGGTGGTACATCTAAGGCTGTCATCTACGCACTCTCCCAGGGTTCATATGCCTGCATTGGAACAATGTTGCAACATTGTTAAATATTTCCACAGCAACATATGTGAAAGATTTACAGTAAAGTCATGTAGTACCACAAATATGTTTGGTTGTTCCACATAGGTTAATCATACATTTGTTTGCTGACCATCATTCTTAGCAAAAAAGGTTTTGTGCCTTAACATGGAAATCATTTAAAAAGGGCATGTGTAAATTATACATGTGAATTGTATATTTTACACGTTTCTATATTTTAATTTTTAATTTTTATATTCCTGATAAAACACCGTCGACGGAGGTGTACACAACACCGCTGTAATATTGCACAGTAACCCTCTACATATATATGTATTTTAAATGTGATATGTTGAGTGCACATCGAAGTTTGAATATGTAAACTACATAGGCGACATTTTGAGTGGTGGTGGTGCACTTAAAAGTCCCAAACACACTATTTTGGATGTTCAAAATGGCAGATGCCTAACCTCGCAGATCGGACATTTGGAAGCATATGGGCGTGGTGGATTTTGACCGCGGAGTCGGCGGTAAACTCCATGACGGACACAGCCATTGGCTAATGTTGGTGATATCAATGTACGAAGGCCAATGGCTGTGTACGTCTACGCTGAAGCCTGTGTATGGCTCACTTGCCTCCTAACACTGCAGCCAACAAGACTTCCTCTACTTTTGCTGCTGTTACTGATAACTGGGAGCAACAATGGCAGGCCGACAAAGTGTGAGGGCCCCATCCTTCTCACCCAGGAGGTTCTCATACTTTACAGGCAGCTCTATTGCTCACCAGAGGAACAGGTACATGTTACAAATGTATGTGTGAATCTGTCTAACCTTTTACAAATCACACAGGCTACAATGTACCTATGAGTTCCTGAGTGAAGTGTAGGGATAGAAGAAAAGTGTAATATACCATTTGAGATACATAGGTCAGTGTTGTTTGGGATTTGTAAAACCTTGATAATGTAAAGATACAACTACATCAGTATGTGTTGTGTGTTTAAAGGCCTAGAGACTAATTGGTGTGCATTTAGAAGTATATATATGTATATGAGTGATGTACATGTGATACGTAGAAAAGATACATCATGGACATTATGAAACAGATTATATAGTCTTTACAACTGTACATCAAAATGTTTTATGTACAAACCAAATGTCAATGAGGTTAGCTATGTGTATCGTCCCACTTACTCAGCCTACATCAGGGCTGCCCAAACAGTTGTATGGGAGCTATCACTATCTACCAGACACCTTCAGAGTAGCACACAGCCCTGAGCTCATTTATGAGTTTGTCCCAAGGTCATTTCCTAATTTCAAAGTTAACAGGAGGCTGTGTGCATGTGACATCATGATCATCAGGCTGCACATGACAAGGCCTGACAATGAGCACTGCTCAATTAGAATAATGGGCCAGGCTGGGCCAAACTCACAGGGAGAAACAGCTGAAGGACTGAGGTATATCTTTCATATACATAAATACTTTGAGGTCCACATTTGAAGTGTGCTGACAGTTATGCCCCAGAATGCCTTTACATGGACAGTTGAAAGGGAGTGTTACCTAACATTTTGAGCTAACACTTCAGTTCATTTCACTCCAATTTCAAAGTGTTTTATTGCCAAACTGCATGCCCCTTACACAAAGTGGCCATAATTTTCTGTGGCATAAGGATTGATGTTTAATCTTCAGTAGTACACAATAATATGCACGGATCAGAAGTAGGTCACATCACAGATTATATATGAGCCCCCTGGCCTAGGTGATGTCTGAGGCCTGGATTAGTGAGTGTAGGCTATGACAGGGAATGAGTATGAGTCATGCTAGAGACAGATGTACAACAGATTTGTTACATCAATAAAGACAATCAAATAGTCACAAACTTTTTTAAAATTATTTTCTTGTATCCATACAGGTCAGCACCCATAAGAAGCATAATATGTGGGAGGCCATCGACAGGAAGGCGAGGTCCCTAGGGCTCCACGAGCAGTGCAGCGGCCATTGCTGTAAGTGGTGGGAGGACCTACGATGAGGACGAGAACCAACGTGGGAAGCACATGTGCCACACACTGACCCCCCAATGGCCCGCATTCTAGCAGTGACCTATCCTGAGCTTGATGGGCAGTTGAGGGCCCAACAGTAGCAACAAGGGGGTGAGTTATTGTTAGAGTTTAACATGTTACATGAGTAATATTTAGTGACAGCCAGGATTTTTCACATCAGCATTAAGAGTGACCATGTCCAACGCACAAGAAAAGTTGTTGACGGTGTAAGTTTTGCACCATGTCTATGATGAAGTGGTTTGTCTAGTAATTTTTTAGTGAAGGATCCCACCTTATTCCTGTTTACAATCAATGGACTGTTCTGAGCAGACACATTGCTGCCTAGACTCCACATAGCCATCATGTTGTGTGATGTAATGAGGGAAAGTCATACTAAACAGGCCAATAGTGTTTATTGTGTCAGGTGTGATGCTCCTTCATTGTTGTTGATGATGCAATGTTAGGACTATTGCAGGTGACATAGCATACTGGGCACTTATGATTCAGTGGATGTACTAAACGTCACATTGGTAAGTTTGGATCCTTCACAAATAAGAGTGGCCATGTGATCCTAAATGACTAGTGACCTCTAAATTGATGGCTACATTTTGTTATCACTACATATCCAAATTGTGTCCAGCATCAGACATACTGTGTCATAAATGCTAACCAGTGACAGATTGGCATGATGTGTTACTACTTCACCAATGTGTGTGTATGGCAGTCTGTTTTTACCCAAATGACTGGGCTAGCCATACGAAATGTGGATCCAACACCGACAGAAATGTGTGCACATTCTTGACTGCGTTACAAATACCCCAATCCATTTCTCAATGTCCTTTTTCATGTCCAGATGAGAAATCTATGATGGAGTAAAAAGGGCAACTTGAGGGGATTTTAGAAGATGTAAAGTTCCCCTACATATATGTTTGATTTCCCCATGAGGAAAAATCTGAATCTGGCCAAATTCAGGACTCCGTAAGCAATAGGTGAAACACATCAAGCTGTAATGTGCTGCAAATTGTGATATACGCTTCCATCTTTGAAGTATCTATCATTTATGAATGATTGTATGTACAGATTAGTTTGGTGGCATACAACGTTTTGACTACAGAGAAAGGCAGCATATTTAGTGCAAGTATTTCACAAAGTGACAACTATGTTCACACAAATTGGCTTCTTTAGGAGTCAATATGAAGATGCTTTAGCGCTGCACTGAAGTGTCTTATAAATGTTTCAAGGGCTATGTATTTGCTTATGTTGTAGAAGTCATTTGTCCATCCACCCAAATATTAGAGTCAGACTGTCTTCAACAGCATAGGTATGTACATAGTATGTGATACATTGGTAAGCTACTTCTGTGCATCGTGCATTCTACAATGTTTACATTTGATAGATGCTTTTGTGAATTGACCTAAATGTCAGCATTGTCATATGTCCAAACAAAGGGTACCTGCTTTTACTTTCTGCTAATATTGGTAGAAAGTTGCAGTATATGTTGACAGACATTGATTCATATTCCACTTATTGATAATGGTGAGATTTTAGGTACTAGTGCAGACACAGTACAATGTTTTTTGTTGTTGTTGTCTATCTACATTAGCTAACATCATTGCATTATTCATAAAAATAAAGAGCAATCATTATGAGATGGAGAGGCATGTCAATGGACAAGGGACAAACCATACATGATATGTGAGTTATAGTGGTAAATGACATAACTGTGACCAAGTGTTTTTTTAAAAAGGTGCCTACATGCATGAGGTTATGCTGATGTTGAAGCAAAGTTTGAGAGCCTTGAAGCAAGTGAAATCAGAAAACTTGAAAATTGTTTTGTGGTCAAAGCTCATGATCTGTTCTGTTTACACAGTTTGAATAACAATATTGTATATATCATATCAGCATCATCCGGGCAAGGCGAAGGAGAAGGGGCCAACATTGGCGGGGAAGCAGCTGGCCACAGTGGTTCCAGTACCAACACAGAGGGAGCCAGTGGCCTGGAGAGTGAGGGGAGTGCAATGGAGACCACCAGTGACTCAACATCATTGTCGTAGGCCTCCTTCAGCAAGCACACTCTAGTGGTGGCGGACCGTCATGCTCCTGTGACACCTACATCCTTGTCCGCCACCCCTCAATCATTCTCCACCCTCCCTCCTGTTCCCCACCAAGTTGGCCTACCCAGGCCCACTAAAAGGTCTGTGGTCTCCTTTGCCCCAGGCACCTCAATTCCTGCCCCTGTCCCCTCGGCGGCACTGATTGAGGAGGCAATTGCCCTCCTCTGGCTCATCACTGTAAGCCAGACTGCCACCCAGGGGTTTAGGTGCCATATGCAATAAATGGTTGCTTACCTGGTCGGCATTCACAGCGGTATGTCTGGCCTACATCAGTCATTTCAGGCTCTGGTATCCTCATTCACTGCAGCCTCCAAGGCATCCCAACCTTCTGCCCCACCTCCTGACCCTTACTCATCCCCATTCTAATACCCTTATCCCAAACCTGTCCAAAGCACATTCACACCTTTTCACGCACACACTTCAACAGACAAAAGCAGCATACCCACAAAGAAACAGAAACACCACAAAAACACATCCACACATCCATACTTACAGACATTGCCCCCACCCCATCACACCCACAGACATCACACCGATCCCCACACACACATGCACCAGCCCACCACCAGCACACCCACAGACATTGCACCCACCACCACACCCACATGCACCACCCCATCACCAGCACACCCACAGACATTGCACTCACCACCCCAACAACGTGCAGCACCCCACCATCAGCACACCCATAGACATTGTACCCACCACCCCATCCACATGCACCACCACCAGCACACCCACAGACATTGCACCCACCACCACACACACATGCACCAACAAATTCACATGCACCACACCAAACCCAGCACCTTCACAGCACACACATACAAACACACAGACATTGTAGAATACACCCCAAAAAACTCAAACATACACCTATGACACACCCACACATACACCAGACCCACACACACCTGTACCTTCAACAGGCTTATCAGAAACTGCCACTCACTCTACCTCCCAAACCTCACTCCCTCCCAAACAGCCTGCCATCTTTCCCATTGAAGATCCCAGCTTTGACCTTGCCCTGACCTCTCCCATTCCACAACCCAAGACTTCCCCATCCCATTCCACCCCTGCCAAATGGCAATTCCAACCTTCAATGTCCCAACCCACCCTTAAAAACTCAAGAGCACCACTCTCCAAACCACTGCCCCTCCTCCAAACCCAAGTGCACAACTCCCAAAACCATCACCCCTCCCAAACCCAAGGCCACCACTTCCAAAACCACCATCCCTCCCAAACCCAAGGCCACCTCTCCCAAAACCACTGCCCCTACCCAACCCTAAGAGCACCACTCCCAAAACCACCACCCCCCTCCCAAACCCAAGAGCACCACTCCCAAATCAACTGCCCCTCTCCCAAACCCAAGGACACCCCTCCCAAACCCTAACCACATGCTCCCATGTGCCATGTTTGAGGTGCCTGCTCTGCCCACTAGATGCTCCTTCCTGATGAGGTTCCCTTGCAGTGAAATTGGAGGCAAGCTGCGGCACACCTTTGCACAAGACACCATTTGGACTGGCATTTGCCATGGCTTTTAGTTGCTGAGAGAGTTTGGTCTTTGTGGATAAATCACAAATTTTCTTTTCACAAAGTTTGTCCTGGCATAATTTTTGCTTTGACATTGTTTGATTCCAAGCAATGTTTCAGTGAAAAATGTGTTGTACTTACATTTCTTTTGCATGATGGCCGGGACTACTATAATAATAATGTTTTTACTGATGTAGATATTTGTTAGTTCTGCATAAAAAATGTATATATTACTTATAGTTACATTATTCTATGTTTAACATGTGTATCAGTGACTGCATAAATAAATAAATTTCTTTTATCATAACTATTTATCTACCATTGCTTCACTATTGAATTACAAAAAATAAAATTGAAGTACAACAACACTTGAACGTCTGAGTTTATTAAATGCAACTTTAATCTCCACATATTACCTTCCTTATGCATATATATACCTTCCATGTACTTATGTATCTTTATATTTATTACTTTGCTTCTAATTCAGGATATCCATTGCACTACCCTATATCTCACCCTATTTCTCTCACAATATATCCTCTACCTCAACTCTCTGACTCATCTCAAACCTCATGCTACTACTCTTTCCAATGCACTGCCCTTTTTCTCACCCTATACCTCGCTCAATATATCCTCTACCTCCACTCTCTCATTCATCCCAAACCCCATACCACTACTGTGATCCCCAAAATAACCCTATCTAGACTCTTCCCTCCTCTACCCCTCCTTGCATCATCCCATACTTCTTTTACTATTCAGATCTCCCAAACATGCCTTTCTAAGCCTTTCCCTCTGACTCTTCCACCTCCACCTCCCCTTACTCATCCTAAACCCCCTCCTACTGCTATGAACATCAAAAAAAGGGGAAAATAACTTTCTAGACCCTTCCCTCTTTTATCCCTCCACTATTCCTTTTCAATCCAAATAGCAGACTAACATGTCCACCACTCAAATTAATTTAATATTTCCCTATACTAATTCAGCACTAATCCTGTTTGGGTTCCGGAGTAGCGTGCTACCTGCCAAAAAGCGATTCAACAACCCATCAGGGGTAGCAAATACTATATAAATGCAAGCCCTTCCCTCTTCCATCCCTCCACTATCCTTTTCAATCCAAATAGCAGACTAACATGTCCACCACTCAAATTAATTTAATATTTCCCTATACTAATTCAGCACTAATCCTTTTTTGGTTCCGGAGTAGTGTGCCACTTGCTAAAAAGCACTTCAACACCTCATCAGGAGTAGCAAGTGCTATATAAATGCAAACATTTCCCTCTTCTATCCCTCCACTATCCTTCTCAATCCAAATAACAGACTAGCAAATCCATCGCTCAAATTAATTTCATATTTCACTATACTAATTCACTACTAATCCTTTATGGGTTCCAGAGTAATTACAATACAATATATACTTTTTGAATGTCGTATATGTTAAGTGCATACACATGGTAAGTGATTCTCATTAGAATTTAGGTGCAGCCATTCAACATAGTGGTGAACACTTGCACCAACAAATAGTTGTTGAGACAATATTTAAGTATATTTTTACTACAAGTGTGTTTGTTTCACCTAGATTACTGATAAGTATGTACACATATGCATTGCACCTCGTAATATGATGTGCCAATTGAAATTGTTTACAATATAGGACTTGCACTACACAAGAGGAATTGTGATTTGGATGATAGTGTAGGGTGCTTCAAATTTGTGACTGCCATTGCTTTGCCAAGTAATCTATGAGGTGAGGGTTACAGCATGTCTACTCCAATTTCTACATGAAGTTACTTTGCACTTCTCACAATGAAGTGTAATGCATATTTTTCTATCATGACAATTTCCTTACCGTCTTTACACACACCTGTATGGTGATTTTAAAATTTTTGATGTGATGAGCTTTGCTTGTGCAAGTGTCCTTTTAAGGTCTCACCTAGGCAGCGCATGTGCTGTCTCTTTGAGACATGCTGCATCTAGAATATGGGCTTTAAGCACCACCCATCTTTTTAATTGGCTCATTGACTGTTCTTCATAAATGCCTTTTTTTCTTTGGTTAATTTGCTTAGTAGTCCCTCCTTTTCCACTGTTATAACCTCTTGTGAGGATTGCCCCCATTACATATGCTCTTACTCTTCATGTTATATATTACAGTTTGTGAGCACTCTTTTTGCTTGCATCGGCTCACGCTCAGATGTTTCCTTTCTTCAGTGCGCATCACATGTGACGCTTCATTTTAATTAGCCTGCCAGAGGAGCCGACCTCTGAGCTTCAAAGTCGGCCGCTTGTAAAGTTCAATCCAACTCCAAGAAAAAGATAAAAATGTTCTTTATTCCAAGTTGGTCTTCACATCTCAGCCTCCTAGACTTGACTTCAGGTCTGGCTCCAGTACAACTGCCCTCACACTTAAATAAATACATTCTAGGCAGGAGTTCAGAAGAGCACAGAGTTCCATAACAAAGATGACATATGCTGGAGATTCTCACAGAGGCTGAAGGTACTTACAATGACTTAAGAAGAAATACTGGTAATAGTTTAGTACAGAATACCACACATCTCCCTCCCAATAGTAACACTTAAAGGACTAAGCAAAACTCAAAGGACTAAGAAGCATGTTACAGAACTATGTGCAAGGGTAAGCATACAAAAGTGTGATACATAAATAACATTTTAAAGCAGAAAATAATCATTCAAATACTTTGGTTTACTACGTAATCTCGTATTTCTAACTTTGCATTCACCGTTTGTAGCTTGACTCTTTTTAGAGCAATCTGAGACCAAATCCTTACTAACATTGGAAGAAAGTTTGGCAACCCTGTTTAGATGCCACACTCTGTGATCTTCTGTCATGATGGCGTTCTTAAACACTTTGATGACTTTCATAGGCGATAAAAACTTAGAACCTTGAGAAGTGAAACATTTGCGCGGACTACGGATCTTGACCATATCCCCCACACTAACCACTGTTTCTTTCACACCTTTTTTTCTATCAAACCATTTTTTGTTCATGCACATTTTCTTGACTTCTCTCTCAATTCTTTCCTTGTCCCCTTCTACATGTTCCAAACCTAGAGACTTTTTATATATCCAGAAGGGATAAAACATGGTACAAGCCTTCCTCTTACGTAGTAACTCAAATGGAGTCCTCCCGGTCATGGAATGAGGGAAAACCTATAATTCTTCCCTTAATTTTAAATTTCAGTATACCAACACCTTTGGTAGGACAAAGCCCTTTGAATAGTTTCTTTAAGTACTCGATTAAACCTCTCAACAATTCCGTTTGTTTCTGGGTGGTAAAGAGAAGATTTCTTGTGAACAATCCCTCTGTCACCCAAAAATTTGACCATTTCCTTAGATGTAAATTGGACTCCATTATCAGGCAACAAGGTTGAGGCAAAACCTTCTTTTCCAAAAATATCATTAAGAAAAGCTATGACATCCATAGTTTCTATAGAGATTGTGATTTTTACCTCAGGCCACCTAGAGTATAAATCCAAGAGTACAATAACATATTTGTCCACACTGGTGTGCCTAATGGGACCTAAAATGTCAATGACAACCTCATCCCAAGCCTCTTTGGGAAGTTGCCTCAATGTCATGGGCTGAACTCGGGGTTTTAATACTTTGTCGCTCTTTCCACACTCTACACATTCTCGCACACATCTTTCCACACATATATCCATACCCGGCCACCAGTATGTTTGTCTAAGTATTTCCTTTGTTTTGCAGATTCCCGGATGACCTTCATGGGCAAATTCAATAAGTTGCATCCTCAGATTTGCTGGAGGAATTAATCTGGTACCTCTCACTAAGAGACCACTTTGGAAAGCTAGCTCATCCTTCACCCGAAAAAACCCACTAAGTGCTTCATCCACCTTGGAATGTTTGCTCCAACCTCTTCCAATGCAGCACAACACAGCTTGTAATACAGCATCTTTTCCAAGCTCATTTACCCATACATCTTCCTTGGTTATGCTTTCATTGACAAGACACACAGCATAATCATCAAAATCATCTGACTCTTCTCTTCCTTCCTCTTCATTTTTAGGATGTCTTTTATCAACCAAGCGTGAGCAGCAATCAGCTAAGTTATTCTTCACACCTGGAACATATACTACAGAAAACTCAAACTCTTGAAGAGAGACTACCCATTTCCTTATCCTAGATGATACATTGTCCAGACCTTTCTTTTAAAAAATCTCCCTTAATGGCTTGTGGTCAGTTTTAATTGTAAATTTGCAACCCCACAAAAATTTGCGAAGTTTTCTTATTGCCCAAAATATACCTAGCGCCTCTTTATCTATTACAGAATAATTAAATTCTGCACCTCTCAAACTCCTGGATAAAAATAAAATAGTTTTTCCACACCTTGATCTTCTTGCATCATGACAGCTCCCAAACCTGCAGAACTAGCATCAGTCATGACCACAATATCCTGACTGGGATCGAAACTGTTAAGACAAGTGGCTTTGGACAATAGCTGTTTGACTAAAACAAACTCTCGCTCACATTCTGAATTCCAAGTAAAACTTGCACCCTTCTTCAAAAAAAGCCTCATATTATATGTTTTGTCTGCAAAATTGGGTATGAATTTTGTATAATATTCGGACATGCCCAAAAATTTGACTACTTCCTCCTTATTACTAGGACTGGCCATACTATTAATAGTATCAACCAACTCTTTCTTCGGTTCAATGCCAGAGCCAGAGATTTTGTGACCTAAGTAATCAATTTCAGTGAGATTGAACTTGCACTTTTTAGCTTTAAGAGTAAGACCATTGTCCTTTAATTTACTCAAAACTTCTCTTACTCTTTTATCATGTTCTTCTATATTGCGCCCAAAGAATAGTATGTCATCTTGGTAGATCTTAATACCTTTGACATCTTTAAAGATATGTTCCATCATCCTTTGAAAAAGTGCTGCTGCAGATATAAGTCCAAAAGGCATCCTGAGAAATTTGAATGTCCCAAATGGAGTAATGAATGCCATCAGATCTTGAGAGTCAGGATGTAGTTTTATCTGGTGATAAGCTGATGCCAAATCAAAGGAAGAGAAGAATTTAGCTCCTTCTAATAAGGACAACATCTCAGAGATGTTGGGCAATGGATAGTGACCACAACAACGCACCTGTTAAGTACTCTTAAGTCTATACAAAGTCTAGACTCTCCATTAGCTTTAAGTGCCATAACAACCGGAGCTAACCATTCTGTGGCTTCAACTTCAGTGATGATACCACCATTCAATAATTTATCCAGTTCAATTTTCATCTTATCTTTAACCTTGATGGGTACCCCGCTTACTTTACTAACAACTGGTACTGCATTGTCTTTTAGGATTATCTTATGAGAATAGCCTTTCAAACATCCCAAATAATCATCAAAAACTTCAGGGAACTCTTCTTCAAATGTAGAACTATTCACTTGCATCTGACTCAGTGGTTCAACTGTTTTGTAGTCTTGATTTTCACACACACCACCAAATTCATCCTCCTTTAACCTCACAGGAGGAGTTTCATTGGGATCTAGTATGACCCTGAGATCTTTCTGATGTATCCAACTAATCAATGAATCGCCCCTCTCAGAGACATATACTTTCCCAGTGATGCACCTGTTCTTAAAGTCAATCTTACTATTGAAATATCCTGAAAGTTTGATGGGTTCATATCCATAACCTTTGGCTTTGATATCAGGTTTGCATAGCATCACCTTATCTTTCAAATGTTCATCATACATACTACTGGGAATGAGTGTAATTTTTGCTCCAGAGTCAAATAACATGCGTAAGGGGTATTTTCAATAAGAACCATATCAAATGGACCACTTCTTTTTCCTTCAGAAATCCTCAAAAGTATTTCTTCTACTTCACATTCCTCTTCATACATAACGTCATGTACCTTATTTTTCAAATTGCCACTCCTACAACATTTTGACACATGACCCTTTTTTTTGCATTTCTTACATGTGGCTTTCCACCCAATGCAGTCTTTAAAATTTGCCATGTGTCCATGTTCCCCACACCTATAACAAGTACCTTGGAACTTCCTTGGATTAACAACATCCCTACTATAACTATTTTTGCTAAATTGTGGAGTATCATTTCTACTTTTATTCTCTTGATAGGTTGTTGCACTGTTTTGTTTATCTTTGAATCTATTAACTACTTCTACATTTCCTTCTTTATGTCCTTCCTCATCTCTTTTTTTAAGTTCTGCTACACATGCTTTGGTATGTTCACATGACTTTGCTATAGTGATTACCTCTGAGAGAGAAGGATTATCCTTTTCCCAACAAGCTTGTTTGATTTTATCTAAAGTGTACCCTAGCATAAACTGATCTCTTAGTCTTTCTTCATAGTTCGCCCAAAATTACATGTAGATGCTATCTTCAACATTCTCTCCTGTTCTTTGCATACGTTTTCCAAAACGATGTCTTTCTAAAACTGTTGATACCTTAGGTAAAAAATGTAAGTCTAGTTTTTTCAAACAAATCTCATAATCATTGAGATCATCTGCTTCCTCTGTGGACAACTGTGGAAGATGTTGAAAAATCTCTTGTCCTTCTGGACCTAAACAGTGAAGAAGGAGAGACATTTTCCTTTCCGCACTGAGCGAAACGCCACATACACGAGCATAATGTGAAAATACAGTTTTTACACTGTTTCCAGGGAATGGGAGGATCACCAGGACTCAATAGGAAAAATGGGGGAGGTGGTACGGTTTGCATCGTATACACAAGAGAAAGAAAGAGAGATAAAAAATAAATAAATAAACTCTGGTAACCGATTGATACCCGAGAATCCACCTGTAAAGGAAATAGTTAATGCAAGTAATAAGTGAATGTTATGTTTCACAGATAAATGAAATTGTTGTCTTGTACTAAAGTATTTGTAATAGATTGTAATGAAAACGAGATTTACAGGCCAAAAGTGTGCCTGTCACTGAGGTTTTTCTTTGGTTTATATGAATGGAATGTTTCCCACGAAGACAAAGGCTTCCAGAGAAGAATGTTTAATTATCTTGAAGAAGAGACCTCTTTTGGCGAAGGATTGATCAAGGTAGCACTTATAAACAATGAATTAGAATGAAGCAAATGTTATAGTTCTAGATTCCTTGTGCAGTAGTATTTCATGTAGAGATAAGGGTTAGCAGTCTAGTCTTCCGTGTAGAATGGAGGAGGAAAAGGAAGTGACATCATGAGGAGGAATGAGGGAGGAGCTGATGACAGAAGCCGGAGGGTCGCGTGCTCGCGTGGTAACAGAGCCAGGTAAGATTGTTTTTGGTTGTGCTGCTGTAGAATGTACAATGTGCGCTAGAAACGGCAGGGAATTCAAAACCAAACAGGAATCTGTCTAGCAAATGCGTTAGTGATATTTCAATTGAAATGACAGATTGACGCATGAAATAAAAATACGCACATTAGAACAAGCGTATAGTCCCAAGCGACAACAGTGCACATGAAAGGAAAAGTGCAATGTGATTAAGACAAACAAAGCACAAAATTAAAAGACAGCTCACACGTCGGGATCGAGTGCGCAGATCAAAGCTTCCTCCAACAGCATGTAAAGTGAAGTACAAGTTTAAGCAGTATGAACAAAGTCTCCTCAGCGGTCCAAATGCGGGACAGCAGACATGAAATCTCTTGTTCCAAATCCTCATCCAAGCAACAAGGCAACACAGATAGAGAGTCAGATATCGTGCCAAAGAAAATCGTTACTCTCCAGTGAGCACACGTGATAAACTAGCACAGACGTGACAAAATGTTGATCTTTGAAACAATAGACATAGGGTAGAAATACAATACCAGTGAGGTGGCAGATATTCTTGTTTCTTGAATGTGCTAGAGTTGAGGTGTGTAAATGTCCAAGGTGGGTTCCTTTAGATCGTCGCCATTGTAAAGTTCAATCCAACACCAAGTAAAAGATAAAAATGTTCTTTATTCCAAGTTGGTCTCTACACCTCAGCCTCCTAGACTTGACTTCTGGTCTGGCTCCAGTACAACTGCCCTCACACTTAAATAAATACATTCTAGGCAGGAGTTCAGAAGAGCACAGAGTTCCATAACAAAGATGACATATGCTGGAGATTCTCACAGAGGCTAAAGGTACTTACAATGGCTTAAGAAGAAATACTGGTAATAGTTTAGTACAGAATACCTTACCGCTCTCATGGTTTCCTGCCTGTCTCTTGCCCGGTGCTGCTCGCAGTTCCATTAATCAATTAATCTCACCGGTGCCCATTCCACACCACCACCCGCCTGTCGATGCTTGTTTATTTTTGCTCCCCCGTCCCTGTTCGCATTGTGAGCCCTCCCCTCACCCTCCGAGCACAGACACAGCGATTGCCATAATCAGGTGGAGCGAAAGAGCGCAAACCCCGAGCATCACTGAAAACACAGCGGACTCACCGCGAGGGCTGTGAGTACAGACAGCTTTCGAGGCAGGAGGAAGGAGTGCAGAGGGTAGTACGAGGCACACCCGGCCAAGGGGTAGGACTCAAAGAGGTGGCGTGTAGTCTGTTCCTCCTGACACATTGCTGTTTACAAAGTGCCCCATGGTTTTGAGGTTCTTGCATCCTTCCAATCAGTCGAAAACACACAGCTTTGAGGTGTAAACATTACAAATCAGCAAAAGCGTTTTTTGAAAACAAATTCATGAGGCTAATGGAACATGTAGTGTCACTTCCACCCTGACATCTAAGGAAGCGGTGTGACAATCTCGCATCTGACATGGTGTAGTCACTCGTGCAGACGTACAGAATCTCTGTACCCACATGGTGGGTGAAGCCTTGAGATGCCATGTGGCAGTACGGAGCACGGAGTTTGAGAGGAGCATTGTCGATATTCCCACAGCAGCCAGTGACACACACTGGGCCCTGCTTACATGCCAGGTGTCCAGGGGCCATGAGCAGGACGTATCTGGTAGACAGTAGGCTGGGAGTTGCACAGTATGTGCGCAGTGTGTAGCGATGTCATGGTTGCCGTAGAGAGGTTCTATCTCTGGTGTGTAGCGCCTCTGAGACATAATGCAGCTCGCTGTTAAGGGCGAACAAGGGCTGAACGTTAGTTGCAAGGTAATGCCATGCAATTTCTTACTTAGTCTATTTCCTGTACTCACACTTTTTGCCTCTGTACGAGAAACAGCTCAGAAAATAGCGGATAACTTAATTTTCACCAATGTGACACCATAAAGGCTCTGACACTGCAGCGGGGATGGTGTTCAGTTATTTGGACTAATTTAAAGCAGTCAACTGCGTAAAGTTGTGAGACAGTAACTGTCACCCAGTTTAAGATGAAATGTATCAGCTAGGCTGGACGGTGGGGTGCGGGAGGGGTTACTTTGTTTACATTGCATGAGAGTGAAGTTTTTTTTTTAATCCAACAACATTAAGCATGCTGGGACTTGGCCATTTCCCCCAGGGGCTGGAGCCATTTGAGGCAGTTTTCAGAAGGCCTATGCTTGCTGCTGGGCGTTCAAAAAAGCTCTCCAGCTCCCTTGAGGTTTATTGCAACAGGCACCATAGAGACATTGGGGAGTGGGGTCTGATTGATGAGGTAGAGAGAGAGACAAATAAAGGAAGGCAAGCGGGCCGATGAACATCTTTACCAAGGCTGCTTATGATTTTCGGCTTTGTTTCCCAAATTTTGGCCTGAGGGCCTACATTTATATATATGTGTGCGTTTATATTGGTATATATTTATATATTGTATAAAATATTAGTGTAATTTATATAAATCACATTATATTAAATTTCTATATTAATATATTTAACATTTATTAATTTAAACTCTATATAAAAAATGATTTTACACAAAAGTTAGTGTCAACGATTATATATATATATATATATATATATATATATGCATATATATATATATATATATATGTATATATATATATATAATATAAGCAAAAAATGAGCCGAGAACTCTGGGTAGTTCCCAAGTTTAGGTGGAGATCACCCTACAACACCAGCAACATTTGCTCTCTTCAAATGTCTGCTTTTCTATCAAAGTTTTTAAGCATATGATTAGCACACTGCCATCCACGCCAAGATAGAAAAGGACAAAGTCTTTTGCCATTTCTACAGCAACGTCTTTAAGCATAGGATTAGCACAGTGCCATCAACGCTGAGCTGTAAAATGACAAAAGCCTTTCACCACTCCAGGCACAGTATTACAGCTTTGGAATGGTAACATACCATCCAAGCCAACCTGAAAGGAACAAAAGCAACCCCTGACACATGTTTCACTAGTATTATAGCTCTTCAGAGAGATTTAGTTTTATCCAGACACAAGGGAGCACACAGTATAAATCAAAATAATACTCTTTCAGGCATAGAGGGCCGCATAAATTATGAAAAAAGGAGCACAGAAAACTGGGTAGTTCCCAAATTTAGGTGAAGAGCAGCTCCTGCCCGTGAGCAGTCCCTGTGCCCGTGAGACCAGCTGGGTGAGGAAGCAGCAGGGGGGACTACATTTCCCACCGTACTAAGCGCCTGGAGGCGCTTGAAATCATCGTTGCCGGCCCGCGGCCGGTGTAGCCCGTGAGCAGTCCCTGTGCCCATGAGACCAGCTGGGCGAGGAAGCAGCAGGGGGGACAACATTTCCCGCCATACTAAGCGCCTGGAGGCACTTGAAAGCACCATTGTCGGCCCACGGCCGGTGTAGCCCGTGAGCAGTCCCTATGCCCATGAGACCAGCTGGGCGAGGAAGCAGCAGGGAGGGCTACATTTCCCGCCGTACTAAGCGCCTGGAGGTGCTTGAAATCACCGTTGACGTTACCGGGGATGCGCCTGGGCCAAGGGCGGGCCCGTCCACGCCCGTCGGAGCCTGGAGGAGGCTGGGCTGGGCCCTCCCCTCTAACGTCCTAGCTCTAAAAACATGGGGAAAAGAAAGGCCACACTGCGTGAACAAGGAGCTGAAGCCGTAAATACTCTGGACTCTTTCCTCCTTAAAGCGGCAGTCGTGCTGTCAAAAGAAAATGAGAGAGCGGAGGGAAGACTGTCAGGAGGTGAGGTGGATCCTTTACCCCCATTACCCCATCATATTCCTATCACAAATGTTGATGAACTATTAGGTGTTGGTAGTGACTCACTTACAGAAACTGAGGCCCCAATATTGATTCCCGATTCCCAGTCCAATGGTATGGTCGGCCAAAATACACCTGACTCCCCTATCGAACCACCGGTGAAAAAGAAGAGAGGGGGTAGGCCGCAAAGACTGTCCAAAACAACTGCTGTATCGGGTGGGGGCAAGGGCACTCCTCCGAAGATTACATGTGGCCCTGGGAAGTCTGTACAGTTCATACAAGAACTGGAAACCATCCTGGCCCGCTTGCTACAGCCTGTATTAAAGAGACTTGAACGTATTGACGCTGAGATAGCAAAGATTAGTGATAGAGGGGGAAGTACCTGTGCATGTGCATGTAGTAGCAGGACAGCTGGTAAACCAGAGGGTAAACCACGCATGTCAGTGGAAATGCAACAAATCTTCACTCACTAACTTGCAGCCTGCGGCCATTTTTGAGTGCCGGCCGGATACTACCCTAGTTACTAGAGGAAGACCTGCAAATGTCGGGAAGGTGCAAAGTATCGATAATATACCTGGTATGGCTGATTCACTGGCAATGAGTAATTTAAATACCTACCGACCCAGTGAAAATTATCCACCGTCTAGTGACCCCCACCCCCTTGCTAAATCTAGTCAGTCCACTACTCACTGTGTAGTGCCTCTCCAGAATCAGCAACGAAAACATTCACATAATATTGCAGACTCTGTTAGACAGACACAGGTTGCCCAAGGGGAAGGTCAGGGAGGTCAGGGAGTATATCAATCCCATCACAAGTTTAACCTTCACCTCCCCGCAGCTGCATTCCCCTTTGTGATGATTTTAGTAAATACTCCACCTTTGCACTATAGCCAGACGGAAACTACTCAACAACTGATGAATAAAGCATCCCATTGGCTGACTAAATTTGTTCCGAAATATGAATGCCCTAATGTTGCCAGTCATATCATCATGTCAAGAAGAGTTCCCTGGGTGGGTAAAAATAATTGGGGGGGGATTGTGTAGTAATCAATTTTAAGAATCAACATCTCGTGAAACATCTTTTGGATCTGACCCCCAACTGTCCTGTGGCATCTACGCAAATTTATGCCGTACCATTGGGATTTTTCTATAGACCGTTGGGTACTAATCTTCTGGCCAGGAGGATGAATAGTATTCCTGGCCCTCTTGTCCCTTCTCCGCATCCGCACGCTCCGGTAGCCTTCCCTATTGAGGGAATGTTGTTACAGATATACCACTAGCAAATAAATTTGCGCCCCTGGAGGGCCTAGAAACATGCGATTGACATAAGGATAGCGGTGAGACCCAGTATCCGCAGAACCAACAGGAGGTAGCCCATACAATAGGCAATCAGCCTCAGGACCGGGGAACCAACACCATTAAAGTATTAGTCTGGAATATAGTGGGACTCAGGTCCAAGAGGGAAAATGAAGATTGGTCTATGATTATCAGTTGTTATGACCTAGTGTGCCTTCAAGAAACATGGGAAGTGGGTGTGGTGCATTTTGATGGGTTTCGTGCAATTCATACCCCTGCAATTCCGTCCCGGTCAGGAAGAGCTAGAGGAGGCTTACTAACGCTGATAAGAAACACCTTGTGTGTAAGGATAATTGAGTTGAATGTGCAGTCCTCTTATTACCATCTAATAGTCTGTAGTGGCTCTGGAGTAGAGGACATGCTCTTAATAAATTATTATAACAACTATTTTGAAGGCAACATCGCAGAGTTAATCCACTCACTTGAAAAAACAATTGGAAAAGTAATAAGCACCTATCGTAAATCCTTACATATAGTGTGGGTGGGCGATTTTAATGCTCATAGTTGCCCAAAAACCATAACACTGCTATGTGGATTGGTAGACGAAGAAGGGGTTATACCTCATCATTTTCTACACAATCAATATGGGGACGAACTGAACAGACTCTTGGTTACGAGAAATCTGGAAATTCTCAACCCTGTAGTTGTGCTAACGGGCACTTTGGTGAAACCTTTTGGGGACTCAATGCATGGGTCAATGTTAGATTATTTAGTGGTGGCGACCCCTTTTAAGAGATGTTTTAATCAGATAGGAACCTTTGTGTCAATTTTTAGTGATCATGTTGCACTGGCCTTTAAAATCCAATGGAAGGGATGTTTTAATTGCAAAGTTACAAGAGTTCCAGCACCAAGAATAGCAAGAAGGAATGGCATAGTGTTAAAGTGGGCAAAAATAAATAAATATATTTTACTCCCTACTGTAATTGGGAGTACCCAGAAAGAAATTGCAACATGCCTTGATTTGTATAATGACCCACAAAGTATAGTTCGGGCTTTTGTTTCACTGGTGAGTGTGGTGGAAAGCAATTTAAAATCTAAAACCAAACGATGTCTAGTAAAGACCCCATGCTGGTTTGATACGGCTTGTACAAAAACCCTTACTAGCCTACATAAAGCGCTAAAGGAAAGGCCAAGGAATACTGCCCTGGTTAGCCTTCTTCGAGCCCAATACAAAAAATGTAGGTGGGAGAGACTCATGTCCTTAAAAGAGGAGGCCTGGGAAAAATTACAGCTTGCCTCACTATTAAAAAGCTCCAAAGAGTTCTGGAAGATAGTTAATTCTCCATTTCTGAGTCAAGATACAGAGCCCTCTGTAAGCATAAATGAGGGGGAAGACGCTTGGGTGGATCACTATACCGCTATATTCAGGTTAGCCACAGATAGGGTAAACTTGAATGATGACCAACCAAACTGTGACATAGGTATCCCCATTACCTTCTCAATGGCAGAGGTGGAAAATGGCCTTACACAATGCAGTAGCGCAAAGGCTCCAGGCCCCGACGGTGCCCCTATTGATTTTTTCTTTGAACACTCAGGTCTCTGGATTCCATTCCTGACTAACGTTTTTAATGCTATAGCTAAAGGTGGCCCTACAGCCTCGTGGAAAACAACAGTAATTGTGCCAATATTCAAAAAAGGGGATAAAGCGCTGCCTAAGAATTATAGGCCAATCTCTCTTATAGATGGAACGTGTACATTAATGGGCCGCTTGTTGTTAAATAGACTTGAGGAATGGGCTGCTGACAAAAATATTTTAATTCCTGTCCAATATGGTTTTAAAAATGGAATGGGGACACTGGATCAGTGCCTAAATTTAAATCTAATTGCAGCGAAGTATACCCATGCTAAAGAAGGAAACGTTTTTATGGCGTTCATGGATCTTTCCGCTGCGTTTGATTCTGTTTCGCATAATAAATTATGGATCATTTTAAAAGAGATGGGAGTGGAGGAAAATATTATACTTTTCATCAGACAGTTATACTCCCAGTCCACGACTTGTGTTAGGTACGGCACCCAGGGCGAATGTACAAGATCCTTCCCAATCCTTCGGGGAATTAGGCAAGTTTGCATCTTAGCCCCTCTTTTATTTTCAATGTATACTAACGGTGTGGAATCAGCAGTGAGCTTTGAGGTGTCTGATGTACCCAAGGTAAACAAGAAACAGCTACCCATATTGCTATACGCTGACGATGCCGTATTGGTTGCAAGGACAGGCATAGCTCTGCAAAAATTAATAAATAATTATGTGTCATATATATCGCCATTAGATTTACAAGTAAATGAATCAAAAACATTTGCTTTAATAGTAGGGAAGCAGCCAAAAAAATTACCAGCATTTTTTATTGCTACACGGAAAATCGAAATAACTAACTCATTCTTATACTTGGGGGTACTTTTTAATAGTGAAGGGACTTGGACAAATAGGGTCGAGAACAGATGTAATGCACTAGAAAAGAACTCCATGGCTATTGGCTCATTTACAAACAAATTGGGCACAAAGCAATTGGAACCAATTTAAAAAATGTATGGCGCCAAAGCTATCGCTTCAGCTACATACGGAGCAGGGATTTGGGGCATAGCCAAAACTGAGCTACTACAGCAGAAAGAAGATAGGTTCTTCAAAAAGCTATTCGCTCTCCCGAAAGGTTGCTCAAATTATATTATGCACCAAGAGTTCAATGTCCCATTTATATCTGATTTCATTTTTATAGCTCCGGTCCTACTTTGACACTCAGGGGCCGATTCCGATCTCGGCCGGTAGTGCTCCGAATCGGATTCGGATTCACCGGATCCGATTCGGAGCCCTGTTTCCCGACCGAATCGGACGCGGGTCCGGCCGAGCGAGTACGATGCAAGCACCCGCGAAATCGCCGACCGACTCGAACGCGGCTTCAACACGCTCTGACTGACTCGCAGGGACACGACTCGCACCGCGCTATGGAGACGTTTCCCGGCCGGGTAAGTACGATGCGCGCCGCGAGCAGTCCGATCGACTCGCGCCGTCCGGCTCGACAAAGCTGTCGGAGCCGGACTTTGGGGGTCCGCGTCGGACCCCCCTGTACGTGTAGGCGCGCGAGTCGCACACAGGGGGGACCCATGGGTCCCCCCTACGTGTGCATGTATGCCGCGATGCGCATGGACGCGTACACGCTGTAGGGGGCACCCTTGTCTGCCTCGCACCCATTGAGTCAATGGGAGCCCGCGTACGCGTTGTACGACAGGCTCCCATTGACTTCAATGGGAGTCCGACCGAATCGAGTCCGATTGCATGCGAACGCATCGTACTCGTTCGGTCGGACTGCTAGGGTCCGATTCGGTCGGAATTCTCTCCGGGTCCGGCTCGGTCGGAGAGAATTCCGGCCCGAATCGGAATCGGCCCCTTTATCTGGACCAGAGACACAGTGAGACTCACTCAAAATATTATCCAAGATTGCTTATCCCTTGATAAGGCGCTTCAGGTCCCATGGTTGCGTTATGTAAAGGATACATTGTTGAAGCTGGGCTTAGTGACCCTATACACAGATCCACTTACATGTATGGGTACGTCAAAGGTGGAAATTAAAACATGTGCTAAAGAGTATAGGGAGAAAGAAAGATATGCTTCAAACTGTAGCAAAACCATGGTGGCATTGTATCTGGCCCTTCCGCCTATCTCTGGGAAAGCAAATTCATATTTGACATCTGTGACAAATGCTCGACGTAGATTTGTACTCCTGAGATTTAGACTAAATTTTATTCCGTGCATGCTGGACTTTCCATCAGGGATGTACTCAATTAATGAACTCCCAGTTTGCCACTGTGATGGCACATCTATCCAATCTAAATTACATTTTATATTCTTCTGTAAATTTTATTCTTGTCTACGAAAAATGTATATTTGCCCATTGTTTTTAAAATATAAATTTGCACAATGTTGCCCAGCCTTGTTTTTTCTCCAAATGCTTCCAAATCCATATGTAAACTCTTCTGTTGCATCATATCTATGTATGGCCTTATCAAAAAGGAGACTAATGAGACAATAGATTGTATTTTAAATGGACATGGCACTGTTTAGCACTTTATATGGCACGTTGTTTGGTGATCATTGCTCGCAAATGAGCCAGTCACAGTATTGCACTAAGCACTTTATGAGATATTGAATGAATTTTACATGTTTTAATCAATGTCTTGGATAATGCTTTCATATGGTTCCTATCTGTTTTTTATTCTGTGTTTTTAACGAAATTTGTTGGTGATGTATCTTAATTTTAACAGGTGGTCAATGTATTTACTTTGTACTTTTATGATCTTAATGTTTAAGATCGAATAAAGTTATATTGATTGATTGATTGATTGAGGTGGAGATCACCCTACAACACCAGCGACATTTGCTCACTTCAAATGTCTGCTTTTCTATCAAAGTTTTTAAGCATAGGATTAGCACAGTGCCATCCACGCTGAGCTGTAAAATGACAAAAGCCTTTCACCACTCTGGGCACAGTATTACAGATTTGGAATGGTAACATACCATCCAAGCCAACCTGAAAGGAACAAAAGCAACCCCTGATACGTGTTTCACTAGTATTATAGCTCTTCAGAGAGGTTTAGTTTTATCCAGACACAAGGGAGCACACAGTATAAATCAAAATAAAACTCTTTCAGGCATAGAGTGCGGCATAAATTATGAAAAAAAGGAGCACAGAAAACTGGGTAGTTCCTAAGTTTAGGTGAAGAGCAGCTCCTGAATAGAGCACCCTACAACACCAGCGACAGTCTGAATTTGCTCACCTCAAATGTAAATAGCTCATTGGTGGGCCAGTATTTAAATAAACGTGTCTGTGGCAACGCAACATGAGTTAAGCCTATGAAGAAGGATTATTTCTGAAACGCGTCAGGCGAACACTGTTGATGGAGTGCTCGTTGTTGCCTGGGATTTATTTTTGCCTCTTGAGTACGCCCCTATTTGCTGAGCAGCTTGTGGTTGATGTTATACGTGCCGGCTTTGGGCGCGAGGGGCTGCACCACCCTTGGATGCCATAAGGGGCCATGGGGATTGAAAATATGTCAATTCCTAATGTGGGGAGACAACCGAGGATGGCAGGTGACACTAGCGCTCTGTGCTCATTTGGAGGCTAATCGGACTCAGTGGATTCAAGCCCATTGTGGTGTGATTTGGGCAACGGACACTACGTATCCCAGCAGACATTGGGGTTCTCATGCGAGTAGCTCATTGGTGGGCCAGTATTTAAATAAACGTGACTGTAGCAATGCAACTTGAGTTAAGCCTATGAAGAAGGATTATTTCCGAAACGCGTCAGGCGAACACTGTTGGTGGAGTGCTCGTTGTTGCCTGGGATTTATTTTTGCCTCTTGAGTGCGCCCCTATTTTCTGAGCAGCTTGTGGTTGATGTTATACGTGCCGGCTTAGGGCGCGAGGGGCTGCACCACCCTTGGGTGCCATAAGGGGCCACAGGGATTGAAAACATGGCAATTCCTAATGTGGGGAGACAACCGAGGATGGCAGGTGACACTAGCGCTCTGTGCCCATTTGGGGGCTAATCGGATTCAGTGGATTCAAGCCCATTGTGGTGTGATGTGGGCAACGGAGACTACGTATCCCAGCAGACATTGGGGTTCTCATGCGAGTAGCTCATTGGTGGGCCAGTATTTAAATAAACGTGTCTGTGGCAACGCAACTTGAGTTACGCCTATGAAGAAGGATTATTTCGGAAACGCGTCAGGCGAACACTGTTGGTGGAGTGCTCTTTGTTGCCTGGGATTTATTTTTGCCTCTTGAGTGCGCCCCTATTTGCTGAGCAGCTTGTGGTTGATGTTATACGTGCCGGCTTCGGGCGCGAGGGGCTGCACCACCCTTGGATGCCATAAGGGGCCACGGGGATTGAAAATATGTCAATTCCTAATGTGGGGAGACAACCGAGGATGGCAGGTGACACTAGCGCTCTGTGCTCATTTGGGGGCTAATCGGACTCAGTGGATTCAAGCCCATTGTGGTGTGATGTGGGCAACGGACACTACGTATCCCAGCAGACATTGGGGTTCTCATGCGAGTAGCTCATTGGTGGGCCAATATTTAAATAAACGTGTCTGTGGCAACGCAACTTGAGTTAAGCCTATGAAAAAGGATTATTTCCGAAACGCGTCAGGTGAACACTGTTGGTGGAGTGCTCGTTGTTGCCTGGGATTTATTTTTGCCTCTTGAGTGCGCCCCTATTTGCTGAGCAGCTTGTGGTTGATGTTATACGCGCCGGCTTCGGGAGCGAGGGGATGCACCACCCTTGGATGCCATAAGGGGCCACGGGGATTGAAAACATGTCAATTCCTAATGTGGGGAGACAACCGAGGATGGCAGGTGACTCGAGCGCTCTGTGCTCATTTGGGGGCTAATCGGACTCAGTGGATTCAAGCCCATTGTGGTGTGATGTGGGCAACGGACACTACGTATCCAAGCAGACATTGGGGTTCTCATGCGAGTAGCTCATTGGTGGGCCAGTATTTAAATAAATGTGTCTGTGGCAACGCAACTTGAGTTAAGCCTATGAAGAAGGATTATTTCCGAAACGCGTCAGGCGAACACTGTTGGTGGAGTGTTCGTTGTTGCCTGGGATTTATTTTTGCCTCTTGAGTGCACCCCTATTTGCTGAGCAGCTTGTGGTTGATGTTATACGCGCCGGCTTCGGGCGCGAGGGGCTGCACCACCCTTGGATGCCATAAGGAGCCACGGGGATTGAAAATATGTCAATTCTTAATGTGGGGAGACAACCGAGGATGGCAGGTGACACTAGCGCTCTGTGCTCATTTGGGGGCTATTCGGACTCAGTGGATTCAAGCTTATTGCGGTGTGTTGTGGGCAATGGACACTACGTATCCCAGCAGACATTGGGGTTCTCATGCGAGTAGCTCATTGGTGGGCCAGTATTTAAATAAATGTGTCTGTGGTAACGCAACTTGAGTTAAGCCTATGAAGAAGGATTATTTCCGAAACGCGTCAGGCGAACACTGTTGGTGGAGTGCTCGTTGTTGCCTGGGATTTATTTTTGCCTCTTGAGTGCGCCCCTATTTACTGAGCAGCTTGTGGTTGATGTTATTCGTGCCGGCTTCGGGCGCGAGGGGCTGCACCACCCTTGGATGCCATAAGGGGCCACGGGGATTGAAAATATGTCAATTCCTAATGTGGGGAGGCAACCGAGGATGGCAGGTGACACTAGTGCTCTGTGCTCATTTGGGGGCTAATCGGACTCAGTGGATTTAAGCCCATTGTGGTGTGATGTGGGCAACGGACACTACGTATCCCAGCAGACATTGGGGTTCTCATGCGAGTAGCTCATTGGTGGGCCAGTATTTAAATAAACGTGTCTGTGGCAACGCAACTTGAGTTAAGTCTATGAAGAAGGATTATTTCCGAAACGTGTCAGGCGAACACTGTTAGTGGCGTGCTCGTTGTTGCCTGGGATTTATTTTTGCCTCTTGAGTGCGCCCCTATTTGCTGAGCAGCTTGTGGTTGATATATATATATATATACATATATATATATATATTCACTGAAAAAACCATAGGTTTCAGGCACGTTATAGTTAGGTATTAGCATTTAAAAAACCTTAGAAATTCACTGAAAAAACCATAGGTTTCAGGGGCGTTATGGTTAGCTGGACATTTCACTCGTACAAAACCATTGAAATTCCCCCGTTATAGTTAGTTGAGCTAATAATAACTCGCGCGCCCGCAATGCACTGCTGATGACGTCACATATTACATCACTCATGACATGGTCAGTGACATCACTCATGACATCACTCATGACATCTCAAATGACATCACTGATGACATCATCCAGTGAATGTGTGTTTTTCTGAAAATTTTATATGTTTTATATATGTATATCTCAAGGTCGATGGAAGAATAAATGGGTATATAAGTGTCTAAATGGATGATTTTTTTTTTGTAAAATTGATTGTATAACGGACTGATTAAGTGTATCTTAGTGAATACATGGGTTAGTGAGTAATGTTTAAATATGTAAATATCTGTATCAGTCTCTCACTTTGTGTATAAGTGACTGCATGGGTTGGTGAGTAGCTACATGAGTGTCTATATGGGTTATTACTTGGTTTTTCGAGTATCAGTATGAGTGTCTGAGTGTCTGTATGGTTCAGTGGGGGTATTACTTAGTGCATAGATGCATGAATGAGTGCGTCACTGTTTGTATGTGTTGAAGACAGTATGTGTGCAGGACTGTATGGGTGGATGAGTGTGTGTATGGGTGTGTTAGTGAGTGAATGACTGTCTCAATAGTGTCTTTATAAGTAACTACATATATTTTAAACTAGTATATGTGAGTATTGGTGTATATAAGTGAGTATATGTGAGAGTGAGAGATTGGAAGAGTTCCTGTATGAATAAGTATGTGTTTCTATAAGTGATTGTTTAAAAGAGTAAGTATGTGTAAGTTTCTGTAGATGTAAGTGTGCTGGTGTGTGTATAACTGTATATGCAAGTAAATGGATGTTTGATTCTTTATTAGCATGAGTGACTATGTGTGTGAGTAACTCTATGGATGAGTGGCGGTGTGTAACAGGATGTATAGGTGTATGTGTACATATGTTAAGTGAGTACATGTATGAGTGACTGTATAGGACTGTTGGTGAATGAGTGGATGTGTATGTAGATCTTGAAATTACCGAATAGGTTGTTGTAACTGGCATTGGTATATCCATTGTTTTGAAAATGTTAGTTTCTATTTTTGAGTGTGTGTATCAAAGGTTATATTAGGGTGAGAGGAGGTCTGCCACTCTATCACAAGGATGATGTCATCAGTGATGTCATTTGAGATGTCATCAGTGATGTCATGAGTGATGTCACTGACCATGTCATGAGTGATGTAATATGTGACGTCATAAGCAGTGCATTGCGGGCGCGCGAGTTATAGTTAGCTCAACTAACTATAACGGGGGAATTTCAATGGTTTTGTACGAGTGAAATGTCCAGCTAACCCTAACGCCCCTGAAACCTATGGTTTTTTCAGTGAATTTCTAAGGTTTTTTAAATGCTAATTCCTAACTATAACGTGCCTGAAACCTATGGTTTTTTCAGTGAATTTCAAAGGTTTTTTAAATGCTAATTTCTAACTTTAACGTAACTCAAACCTCTGGTTTTTTAGTGAATTTCAAAGGTTTTTTAAATGCTAGTTTCTAACTATGCCTACAGAGGTAGGACATGTGAAGAAAGAAGAAAAAACGTACAGAAAGAAAAAAAAGAAATGCAGAAAGAAGCAACAGAAGTCCTCAAAGACGAAGAAAAGTGCAGGAAGAATCAAGACATGTGCACAAAGAACCAACAGAGGAGCAGAAAGAGGCCTTGTTACAAAATCATCCTGTGCCCACAACTTTTTCAGACGGGTACTGGTGTTAACTGACTCTGACTAACCAAGCCTAGAGCCAGTGGTATGCTAAAAGACACTTAGAATACAGTGAAAACACCTACATACACTAGGGAACACTATGCGTTGGGGTACCCCTGTGATTAGCATGACCTCCTCTGTAAGCCCCTAGTACATAATAGGGCAGGGGGATTAAAACTACCTCTTAAAACGCGCCACGGGGTGCGTTTGCACACTGAAGAAGGGAGGGGGAGAGCCTGAGGTGACATGTGTGCAAACACGCCCTGTGGGCGGTTTAAGTTGGGGGATAAAATCCCCTTGAATCCTGAGGGTCCCTGGGGTCCAACTAGCCCACTAGGTACTTCCAGTAAGCGCCACAGAGCTGCATTGCAGAGAGGTGTAAAAAGGGGCACGGCCTAGACCACCTCTCTGCAACACAGCGCAGTGGCACTTGCTGGAAGCACCTGGGGGACTAGTTGGCCCCCAGGGTCCCTCAGGATTGAAGTGGAATTATTTCCCCAATTTAAAAGGCGTCACAGAGCGTGTTTGCACACGTCACCTCAGGCCCCGTCCCCTCCCTTCACCACTGTGTAAACGCGCCCTGTGGCCGTTTTAAGTTGGGAGATTAAGTCCCCTTGAATCCTGAGGGTCCCTGGGGGCCAACTAGACCACCAGGTACCTCCAGTAAGCGCCACAGAGCTGCGTTGCAGAGAGATGTAAAAAAGGGCGTGGCCTCTGAACACCTTTCTGCAACGCAGCTCCCTGGCGCATACTGGAGATACCTGTTGGGCTAGTTGGCCCTCAGGGACCCTCAGTATTGAAAGAGAATTAATTCCCCATCTTACAACTCGCCGATTTTGTTTTTAAAAAAATGCTTTTTTTGGCCCTGGGGGTCCTTATGGGATCCCCTAAGCAGGCCCAGGGTGTTTCTACCCTGCCCTCTTTTTGCGTTTTGCGCACTTGTTTCTCTGATTTCTGGTGCCTCGGTTCTACCGAGGCACAAGATGGCTGCCAACACTTCCTGGTTTGGAGTGTTGACAGCCAATTACCATACAGCTCGTGATCGGGAGGGTGCGCGGATCCTCCGCGGCCATAGATATATATGTGTTTTTACTTTTGATTTTCTCAGCAACTACTGAACGGATTTACACCATTTAACAAAAAGGGTTCTTTCTGAACCAAGAACTACCTCTTTGCCAAATTTGATGTAATTCCGTTCAGCAGTTCGGGCTGTAGCCGTGTCTAAAGTTTCCTATGGAAAATTGCATGGGGAAAACACGTTTTGGGACCCCCCTTTTTTCTCGGCCCCCGCTTGCCGAATCACCCCGAAACTTTCAAGATAGGAGCGGACCGGAGCGCCCCACGAGTTTTGAAAATTTCGCGAACATTCGTCAACCGGCGCCAGAGTTATTGGAAATAGAATGTTGTGAATTTCCTATGGAAAATAGGTCCTAACTATAACTATCTACTGGCGACCGCCAGTAGATAGTATATATATATATATATATATATATATACACACACAAGCACACACCAAAAGAGCTCCTAACAAGCCTGGAACACTTAGGGGAGGAGCGCAATGGCAGGAGGAACACACCAGCCCGTAATATCCCAAATAAAAAAGAGTAATAGCGCTCACATGGGAGAAGGGGAAAAACAATGTTTAATCACCACACCAGATGTGTTTCGGCCCAACTGGGCCTTGATCACATGACCCAAAGTTACACACATGGTCTAGTTATGGTCACCAGACACAAAGAAAGTACAAAACACATCTGTAACATTGCAGGTGGCAGCTTGGAAGGGTACCATAACACAGTGGGGCAATGTAATAACATACACAATTATATGGAACATACTCTCTGGGGAGAGGATGTGGTTTAATGCCTAGAGCGGTCGACCTCGAAGCTGGGGAACTGGGTTTGAGTCTCAGCAGGGGCGTTCAACATCCTGTGATTCTGGGCAAATCACTTAATCTCCCTGTGCCTAACAAAAATTAATGTGTCCGTCTGTAAAGCAACTGGTGCTCATGTAAAGCGATCTAATACCTTCGGGTCGAGTTCGCGCTATATAAACCTCTAAAAAAAATGTTATTAAAAAAGCATCCATAAGTGCATGAAATACCAGAAATCAAACCCAAGTGGGTAGTGTCCAAATACAAAGGTATTGTTGCATGAATGTTCATGTACTAATTAACATGGAGTGAGAATTCATGCCCCAGTAGGCAAATATGTACTGCATAATACAGCATTCCCAATTATACAACCATCAAGCCCAAATGGGCAAGGAAAAATAAAAAAACAGGAAAAGGCAAAACCCCTCTAGTTGCATGCATGATGTTCCAAGCAACAAAAATGTAAGTAGTAGACACTGAAAAAGGTAGAAGTACATTTGGTAAATCTCACCCAAGTGGGTTCTGAATCTTGTACTCCTACCCCAACTGTACCTCCACCAGATGGTGAGAGTCTTCCAAGCAAAGACGGTCGCCATATGAGAACATGAGTGAAATAACAAGTGAATAATAAACAAAGGGGTTTAAAAGTGAGTGTCAGAGATATCCTCAAAGGAGAATATAAGAAAGGCAACAGAGGGGGAAGAGAGGAATCTTGAGGACAGGGTAAGTCCAAATTACATTGCTAATGAAGACATAGAATTCTGTACAATTCTAGTGTCTGAAGTGTTCAACAGAACACTAAGTTCTCATGTATGCAGCATACTACAATGTAGATGAAATGTAAAATGACAGTCTCAGCAGAGATCATTCCTAAAATAGGACAATTTGAACTGTCAAACGTCAATAATAAGAGGTGGTTTTATCTGTGCTTGGTGCCAACTCCTTGTGTAATCGCCGAAGAAAAGGGTAGGGAGCTCCCGCCAGGGGGTGAACTAAACTCGTGGAGATTCCCTTCCTTTCCTCCTGTGAAAATTGAGACAGACATCTGAGTTAAAGAACCTACTAAAACCAGACCAGCACATAAAGAAGGTACAAAAAGGGGCTAACAAACTATGGGGAACGCTAGTGGTAGGACAAAACCTACTATCCATCCCCTAAGTGTACTCTAAGCTCTTCCTCGGTGTTCCAGCTCCTTTGCACTTTGGTCTCCATGTCTATTATGTACTTGGATTCAAGTCATCTGAGGTTCAAGGGTCTATTCCTCTCTCTAAAGGATAAAGTGACTTGGTCAATGATGTAATAGACCAGCTTACTTCTGTCGCTGTTAAAGCATCTCACTGAAGTGATGAGCCATTGGATACTGGGGATCGTTATTCTCAATGGCACACTGTGCTCCAAAATCCTCTTTTTAGCCTGATGGACAGTGCTACCGACATAATTCTTTTTACAGGGACACTCTAAGATATATACAACATATTGTGAACTGCATTTTAGAAATTCCGTTAACTTTCTAGTTCTTGTGTGAGGGGGATCTCAAATTCAGTTCTGCTAGAACTGTACTTGCAAGCCTTACCCCCTGAGTTATTTGTGATTGTAATGTCACTGTGTACAACAACGCCCCTGAGAGATCTGTTCTTTCTGTAGGGAAAGTGTTGTTTTCGGAGTGGTAAAAATTGCTCAGTGGCGGCTGCTCCATTGGGGCGTTGGAGCGCCGCCCCACTGCTTTCTCGCAGTGTGAGAAGCAGAAAATAAAATGGTATTTAAATACCATTTTATCTTCTGCTTCTCGCGCTGCGAGAATGCAGAAGGCAGGGGTATGCCTGGTTGGGGCGGGCGGGAGGATATGCCTGGTTGGGGGAGGGTGGGCGGGTCAGGGAGGAGTGTCTTGCACCGCTCTGAGTGCCCTGACTGTTTGGTTGGCCCTGGGGCCGACCAAAGCAATCATGCACACTCTACATTTTCTCTATGTAGGCTGCATGCAGCCTACATAGATAAAATGGCCTCCCTACAGGTGCCCGGCTGGGCGCCATTCGGGACTCCGCACCAATCACAATGCTCCCATTGCAGCATTGTGATTGGCTTACAGGAGGGGAGGGAGCATGCCTGTTGTTCCTACTGTCCAGTCTCCACACCTCTGGTGTGGTTCGAGGAGGAGGTGACAGAAAGTGTGCACGTGAGGCGCAAGCCAAGGACATACTTGGCAGATGAGAGTAAGGATTACACTTAAGAAGCGTAAAAATACCAACGAATGATATTAATTAGTTTTGTCAAAATGGATGGCAGAAGGAACATTGAGCGCACACGCCTGTCTAGGGACAAGATTGGTGTGCAGGGGGTGATGCGCGATATATTACAGTTCGGCACAGGGTTATGACATCCCGTCGACGAGGCCACGACAAAGTCCTTTCATTTATCGCTGCTCACTCAACCATCCTCAGCGTTCACAAATCTTTCCAGAGCAGAGAAGTGAAAGGGCGATGCCGATTTACTTCACATTCCTAAAGAAATCAGGGGCACAGCATAGGTGTCAAAGGCCCTAATGCAGAGGCGGCGCGGAACCCGGTCACCGCCGGTCAGGTAAGTTTTATTTTTGTTTTGTTTTTTGTTTTACCCTCCCTCCTGTATTGCGAGCCGCGACTGCCGCCCGGCCAATCCGAGGCTGGCATCAACGTTTCACTGCTGCTACTCAGCATCATTCAACACTCATCTCAAAAACCGAGACCTATTTAAAAATGTGACCTCCGAAAACAGGGACTTTCCAGTGAAATCCGTGACGTCTGGTCACCCTGAACCCACCCCCCACCCTCCTGCATCGGAGACTGCATAAGTGAGTTTACAGACTTTGTTTCGCCATGAGGGTTCCATCCTGTGTAAGCCTCCGGCGTGTCCTAGACCGCGGTGCCTTCCGTATAATTAGCAGCAACAGCCTGTGAGCGAAGGAGGGCTCGGAGAGCAGGTTGTTCTACACTGAGGACAGTCTGCTCTTCTGTCAAACCTTAACCAGCAAGTCCGACACCGTGACGGGAAAGAAGTTGAAGTTACTCAGGAATGATTGTAACACCCATAAAGTGATGCGTTTCAGATGCAGTCCCTATTTACTTTTCACATGTTTATCTCCATCTTGCATTCCCGAGTTCTCTTTGCCTTTACCAAATATTGTGTTTGTGTAGTTTTTTAAATGCATTCTGTGAACCAAGTTGCCAGGTAAATGCACAAGACTAAGGGGCCAATTCCGATCTCGGCCGGTAGGGCTCCGAATCGGATTCGGATTTACCGGATCCGATTCGGAGCCCTGTTTCCCAACCGAATCGTACGCGGGTCCGGCCGAGCGAGTACGATGCAGGCACCCGCGAAAACTCTGACCGACTCGAACGCGGCTTCAACACGCTCCGACCAACTCGCATGGACACGACTCGCACCGCGCTATGGAGACGTTTCTCGGCCGGGTAAGTACGATGCGCGCCGCGAGCAGTCCGATCGACTCGCGCCGTCCGGCTCGAAAAAGCTGTCGGAGCCGGACTTTGGGGGTCCGCGTCGGACCCCCTGTACGTGTAGGCGCGCGAGTCGCACACAGGGGGAACCCATGGGTCCCCCTACCTGTGCGTGTACGGCGCGAATCGCTTCGCCGCGTACACGCTGTAGGGCGCGCCCTTGTCCGCCTCGCACCCATTGAGTCAATGGGAGCCCGCGTACACGCTTGTACGACAGGCTCCCATTGACTTCAATGGGAGTCCGACCGACTCGAGTCCGATGGCATGTGTGCGCATTGTACTCGATCGGTCGGACTGCCCGAGTCCGATTCGGTCGGAAATCTCTCCGGGTCCGGCTCGGTCGGAGAGATTTCCGGAATCGGCCCCTAAGTATAAAGACAGTGATGAAGGGGATTACTTGTGAGATATGCATATGGACAATTTCCAAAAACGTGGGAGCAAAAGAATGAAAGTGGCTAAAAGAGAAACTGCAGATGACTGTGGCCGATTAAAGCACTCTGGAGACCACATCCTTTCCACGGACTGAGTAATGTTTAAATAACAGCCTAATATTTTCAGAATTCAAACATTCTCAATTCTAATTCACAGCAAAATCGTTTTTAATAACTAATTCTTTTGCTACTCTTAACGAACATCGGTACCACCTACAGGTGTGGCATGTTTTACGGGTATGTTTATTGTGCTATATGTCTAGCTACAGTAATAGAATAAAGGCACACAAGGAAGGTGCGGGCAAAACTGCAAGCCCCGCACAGCCAAGGTGTGTGACGAGGAAATAACTTGATTTTTTTTAAAACACATAAATGCCAAATGTGGCCCAAAAGAGACACCCATATTAGTAAACATACTAATAATTGTATGGGTTATGTCACGTGATATGTTAGAATTTACGTGTCATGTAACATCACTTAATTTAAGGAATGTTCCATGGTTTACATTGTGTTATATTATGTGCTCTGATTGGTTAAGGCCCTGCTGGGTAACCAAAAGTCTGTGAGTCGGTTCCGGTTATTTGGGGGTACAGGTGAGTTTTGAGATCTCCCAGTCGGCAGGCAAGTTGGGTGTGGGGTGCTCTCTCTGGCAAGTCTGGCTATATGTTTCTTCTCACGCCGTCTCCCTGCTTCCCTCTTCCTTTCTGTCTTTCTTGTCTCACTCCTTCTGTTACTCCCCCTCCCTTTCTATCTCTTTCTTTCGCTGCCGGTCTCTAACTAGATGTCTCAACCTGACTATGTGCTCCCCCCGTCCTTTCTCTTCCTCTCTCTGCTTCCCTCTTCTTTTCTGCTGTCTCTCTCCTTCACTTTCTGCCCTTCTATCTCTTTATCGGTGCCGGGCCGTAACTATGTGTCTCATCCTGACTATCTCCTTGCCCTGTCGTTTCTCTGTCTTTCACTCTCTCTGCTTGCCCCTCTGTTCCCTATTCTCTCTCCAATCGTTCATGTCTTTCTTAGCATCCCTTTCTCATTGTGCTCCCTTTCTCCTTCGGCCCCTCTCTCTTTTTCTGCTCCTCTGCTCCTCTGCTTCACTCTACATGTCTAATCTTATCTCCCCTTTCCCTTCGTAACCCCCCCTTTGCAATATTGCTATCAGCTGACGGACAGCCTTGTCGTTGGGAGGCATGAGACATGCATCTGGGGCTACCCCCAGCAGAAACAAACAATTTAGCCATAATGTTTACTCTTTTCTGTCGGAGGGAAGCGCCGGGATCCTCTCCTGTCAATTAGTAACGGGGGCACATTAGACTTGTGAAAGAATAGCACACAGTGGCACAGATGGATAGAGCATGTGGTAGGCCGGCGTCTGATATGCATCCGATTAGACTGACAGTTTTGCCAGTCATTGTCTTTGTTAGAACAGATTCGCAATTGCTTTATTAATCTTCCTGCTTTCTCAAATTTGCTTGAAAATGCACCATTTGCCCACTCTTTTTTCAAACTTTTCTCAGGGGGAGAACCCCCCCGAACCTCCTGTAGGTGGTTCGGACTCGCTCGCTACGCTCGCTGGCCGCAGTGCAGTACGATAATTGTTTTACGCCCCCACCACTTTCAAATGTCACCAGCCGCCACTGAAATTGCTATTCCCACTCCAGTCTGTGCCACAGCAGTGTAGTGCTAGAGGCACTTCTATGGTTTGAAACTAAGTGATGACCTTTGACTACCATCATTTTAGTTGACTTTTGTGGTTTTACTTTGCCCTAGCCTGAATGTACGTCCTGCATATGCCTTTTTCCCCTGAAGATTTCTTCTGTGTAATCTTACAGTCTTAAAGTGGGATCTGTCACAGAGTAGAACAGCCTTGCCAAGAACAGAACGTGTGGGATGTGCATTTGAAAGCATGAGAGAGAGAGGTGTGGAATGTACTTTTTGGTCCTGAAGAGCAGTGTTATGAGCAGTGGTGCACAAATGTGCATTGCGTTGTACATTGAGAGATGAAGTATGTGATGTTATAGGCAGTGGTGCACAAATGTGCATTATGTTGTACATTGAGAGATGAAGTATGTGATGCTATAGGCAGTGGTGCACAAATGTGCATTATGTTGTACATTGGTAAGTATTATGAAGTTCTTACTATTGGCTTTGACATACTCTCATGTCATCTTGAATTCTGACTCTGTCTTGCTTGAGCTTTTTGCACGCACAGTCAGGCCCCCAGATTACATCAAGTTGTTTGGGTTAAGCACGTTCAAGGTTGCTTTGTTTTTGGAGAGGAGATTGTTGAATGTACCATCGGAGACTTTCGTAAGCTTCGTTAAGATAAAGGCTGGAACATGTGAGAATGCAGAAGGAACGTGAGAACTCCTTTGCACTGGAATGCTTGCATGGAAGGTGGCCAATTCCAGTAAGTTTCCTTGGCACGGAAGGAAGGCCTCTTGAACCTTCTAGTGTGTTTTGAGACTATAAAGCTGAGGGTTGTTGACTTAGAGACCGGGATTGTTTTGGAGTCCAAATGGGGATGGACACATCTACTTCGGCACAGCAGAACCCTGGTTTGCTGAGGCTTTTAACCCTGGCTGTGAATCCCCCAGTCTGGAGTGGGCTAAGATGCAGTGTTTGCATCCGGTGAGGTGATTTGTTTCTGATTGTTGCCATTGTGATGTGTGACTGTTTGCATGCATATTCAATTTCCAGTGGCTATAAAAGTCATTGTGATGCGTGACTGCCAGTGTGCACCTTCAGTTTCCAGTGGCTATAATCATCTGAGGTGTTTTCTTTGAGAGTCTGGGTACACATCCAAAGTAATCATCTGATGTATTTAGTGTATGTATTTTTCTGATTTCTTGCAGGACGTCCAGTATTATTTGCTGCTTGTGTTTATTATTATCTATGCATTTAACTGTTGCATTTGCCAAGTGTGTTATTATTGCTTGCAAATACATATATATATATATATATATACACATTTGAATCTTGTTCATTTGACATCTGCGAAAGCCTTTCTGTTAGAGAGCATTGCATAAACAAAACCCCAAGCCTTATTCTGAAAAGAGAGTCTTTGATGTGCTTCATTTTATAAAGTGAAATCCCTTTCCAGGGGATTTTGTGTTGTGTCTATTGCTTCATTGTGTTTGAACCACAGTGTGGGAGTGGTATTCTATATTATCTGAGAGTGCGAAGCAAGACACAGCAGGGAAAGCGTTGCATTTCGGAGGGGTTAAATTTACTTTCCCCAATCTAAACTGCGCAACAGTAGGGAAAGTGTTGGAATTCAGAGTGGTAAAATTTACTTTTCCCACTCCAGTTTGTGCAACAGTAGGAAAAGTGTTAGACTTCTGAGGGGTAAAATTTACTTTCCCACTCCAGCTTATGCAACAGTAGGGAAAGTGATGGACTTCGGAGGGGTGAATTTGCTATTCCCACTTCAGTGTAGCAGTAGGGAAAGTGTTGGACTTAGGAGGAGTAAAAGTTACTATTCCCACTACAGTCTGTGCAACAGTAGGAAAAGCTCAGGACTTCAGATGGATTAAATTTACTATTCCCACTCCTAACAGCGCAACAGTGTTGATCTTCAGAGGTGTTAATTTTACTATTCTTATTGCATCCTAAGCAAGACTAAGGAAAGTACTTCACTTCAAACACATTACATATATGAGTAAACCCATGAATGTAGGATAAAAATTAAATGCTTAATATAAGAATTATTAATTAACATGAAATATATATATATATATGTGTATATTAGAAAAACAAAAAACAATTAATCAATTTACATAATTATTATTCAATAATTATCAATCAATAAATATGTGTTATTCAATCATTAATGAATTACCTTCCCACCATATACACTTACAAACCTAGCAGCCTGCACCTAAACTATAACTAAAAAATAAGTATTCCATAATTTACATATTGAAATCAATTAAATAAATAACAGGTAATAATTAATTGTTACTTAATTATTACCTAATTGACTTCCCATCCTAAATCTCTACGAACCATGCAGTCCCAACTAAAATACAATTAAAATAAATAATTTACATATTTAAAATGCAATTAAATAATTAATTTCCAAATAATTATTCCTTAAATAACTCCCCACCATATGCCCCTACACACCTAGCATCCCACAACTAAAATATCATTAAAATAAATAGGTATTCAGTATTTTACATAATTAAAATTCAATTAAATAATTAATTTACAAATAATATTTACTTCATTATTACCTAATTAACTTCCAACCCTGTACCGCTACAAACCTAGCATGTCACAAATTAAATGTAAGGAAATTAAATAAGTATTCCATAAATTACATAATTAAATAACAAATTAACAATTAATTGTTAATTAATTATTATTTAACTTCCTAGATCTGTAGAAACCTAGCAGCCATCAACTTAAATATAAGTAAAATAAAAAAGTATTTTATAAATTGCATGGATAAAAATCAATTAAATAATTAATTAACAATTAATAGTTAATTGTTAATTAATTATTACTTAATTAACTTCCCACCCTCAACCCCTACAAACTTAATAGCCTGCAAATAACACATAACAAAAATAAATCACTATTACATAATTTACATAATAAATATCAATCATAATGAAATAAAATGTATTAACTAATTCATAATTTATCATTACTTAATTACCTTCCCACCCTATCCCCTACAAACCCAACAAACCACCACAACACAATAAATTACTATTAAAAATTAAATACAAAATTATAAATCACTTAAAATTACATGCTATATTTTTAAAACATGAATCACATTAATAGAAACAATAGTAACACATACAATTAATATATAAACTAAAACATTCAAAAATAATTTAAAAAATATATATTTTTATCCACTATATTACTGAAAATGATGCAAAAACATGGATATTATTTAACACGGTATACTTACCTCAAAAACTGATATTCTTGTCTACTATATTCCTGCATCACGATATTTATGTATCACAATATTTTATTTCCGATATTTCTGTCTCCCAATATTTACAACTTGATATTGTATCCAATTACCCATGGTCGTCTGCTGACCGCAGCATGCCACCATTCCTTTAATGGACTCCGTTCATAGTGTATCACAATTTGCAACCTCACTCAATATTATTCTTGAGGTCATTTGGATTGCAATCGACTATGAATTTTACAAACTTGCCTATTAGCACATAGGCTGGTTCTTAAAACTCTTTAATGGCCACAATAATACTGGTCGTAGTTGCGACCAGTATTTGGCGACTAGTTACTCGTACATCTGGCCAAGTACCAGACAGGAGCTTAATTTCACAGTAGATTCATTAAAATGTCATCCTTCTGAGGTCGATAAAATGAGCACTATTGAATGAAGTAAAAATAAACATACTTTCCACAGCACCAAAAGACAACCTCAACAGTGAATGTTCACTCTATAGCATAATGTGTATCTGTAAAGCGCCCATTAACCCAAGGATATCTTGGCGCTGAATAACAGATGTTTATTGTTCTCATTTTATCGACCTCAGAAGGATAAAAGGCTGAGTGGACCCACAGGGATTTGAACCTGTGACCATGAGGTCGAACACAGTCCCCTGCAATGGACGCATTTGTCCACTAAGCCACCAATCCACTGGTGTAACATAAAATGCGTGCCCCCACCCCCCATTGCAGAATGTTGAGAGGGGACCCAGAGTCTCCCATATCTCGCAAATCTTCATTGGTCTTAGGACGGATGTTTTGTTCCACTTCAGCAGCCCATCCTATCAAGCATTCTGTTCCTCTGCTTGAGAACATGTTTTTAACTGTGCTTAGATGGCTGAGTATTTTATCTTATATGTTTACTTGCTTATTGCTTAGACTAGACCAATACCATGAATCATTTTTCTCTGGCGCTGAATATATCTTGCTGGGTTTCTGAGAGATCCTATATTGCACTTTTAAATTATTTTCATCGGTATGTCTTCAGTTTTCATTACTTCTGCAATTCTCAATGTGACCGTTAGGAGGCAATAGAACTCAATGCAACAATTCTTTTTTGACCTGAAAAAGAAGTAAGCAACTATTGCGGAAAATTTCGTAATGCTACTTTTGGTCTGAAAATGGAAAAAGCTGACATTTTGTAATTTTGTCAACTTCTTTTACTCGTTCTTGTTCCTTTCCATGCCTCCTCCCGCCTCCTTCTCTCAGGAATATGTTTCAGCTTTGGGATTAGGAATGCAAAGCTTTAAAGCAAAATGGATGTGATCAGGTTAGTTCCAGTGCATACAACCAGAAACAAGCATTGATAAATTGAATAAGGTTCGCCTATGTGATCATTAATAAGCTGTTTTTTGTTGTAAGTTGTAGCTTGGTGAGCAGTTGTGCAATATAAGTTACTAAAGCCCCTTTTAAGATTCATATTAAATACAATAGATTTCAGAAGCAAAGCGCAAGTGCTGCGCAGGCGAAACCTAAAAAGGAGATAAATGTGAGAACAAGCGAGACAACATTCCAATGAAGAGCGATGACAAAATGACATGCACAGAGGAAAGACTGATGATGTGGAGTTGTAGAACAAATGTGCTTTAAAAATCTGAAAACAGCTGTCTATTTTACCCTTTAAAAATAAAGATCCCCAATTTGCATTCTAGGAATTGGGATGGATGTCACCTCAGTGCTCGGAGTCTCAACACTATCAAGCATGCTTTGAACTGTCTGTGGTATAAGTCAGTTACATAAACTAAACTTCAATGGGCTACACAATTTTCTTATACACAGATTTCAAATACATTCTATTTACATATCAAAACAATAATGTTGTTTTTGAAACATTCATATTTATCTTACATATTTAATACCAACTTTAAACTTTTAAAATATTGTGTGGTTAGCTCAAGCTTGAATACCTTATGTCAGACATGCTACCAAATAACTGCTCTTTTATTGGTACGCTACTGGATATTTTATAAACAGTAAATTATTATGCCCCACCACAGCACTATTTCCTCTATTTTATGAGGATACCATATGTTTCAAGATTTCCTATAAGTTCTTGGCCCTGGAACAAAGGTAGTGCTTAATAGCTAACCACATACTGCATAAAGCATGTAATTGTAATTGTAATTGTAATTGCATTTATATAGCGCTTACTACCCCTGACGAGGCGTCGAAGCGCTTTTTCGGCGAGTAGCACGCTACTCCGGGACCCATAGAGGATTAGTGTTGAATTAGTATAGTGAAACATGCAAGTACATTTTAAGTGATGGATAGGTTAGGCAGTTATTTGGATTTGGAATGATAGCAGAAGGATAGAGGAGGAAAAAAAGGTTTGTATTTATATAGCGCTGGTTACCCCTGATGGGGTGTTGAAGCATGCTACTCTGGAAGCCCATCAAGGATTAGTGGTGAATTAATATGGTGAAAATATGAAAGTAGTTTCAGTGGTGGATATTAGTCAGTTATTTGGAGTGAGAAGGATAGCGGAGGGATAAAAGGGAAGAAAGGTTTGCATTCATATAGCACTTGTTACCCCTGATGAGTGTTGAAGCGCTTTTCTGGCGAGTAGCACGCCACTCCGGAACACATTAAGGATTAGTGTTGAACATTAGTCTAGTAAAAAATGAAGTAACTTTGATTAGTGGACATGTTATTCAGTTATTTGGGTAGAGAAGGGTAGGTGGCGGGATAGAAGAGGGAAAGAGGTTTGTATTTATATAGCGCTTGCTACCCCTGATGGGGTTTTGAAGCGCAAGTAGCACGCTACTCTGGAACCCAGAAGTATTAGTGTTGAATTATTATGGTGAAACATGAAAGTAATTTTAGTGGTGGATATGTTAGTCAGTTATTTGGATTGAGAAGGGTTGGGGAGGGTAGAAAGGGAAAAAGGTTTGCATTTATATAGCGCTTGTAACCCTGATGGGGTGTTGAGACGCTTTATTGGCGAGTAGCACGCTACTCTGGAACCCATAAAGGATTAGTGGTGAATTAGTATAGTTGAAAATTCGAATATGTTAGACTGTTAATTCTGATTGAAAAGGATAGTGGAGGGATAAAAGAGTGAAGGATTTTTTTTTTTTTTTTTTATAGGTCTTAGCAGTAGGAGGGGAGAAGGGGTTTGAGGGGAGGAGTCAGGGAAGAGTTTAGAAAGGTTTGTTTTAGGGCATCGGTATAGTAAAAGAGGTGTCCGATGATGCAAGGAGGGTAGAGTAGGCGAGAGTCTAGAAAGGGTTATTTTGGTGGTCATAGTAGTGGTATGGGGTTTGGGATAAATGAGTGTGGATGTAGAGGATATATTGATAGATGTATAGGATGAGAGATAGGGTAGTGCATTGGAAAGAGTAGTAGAAAGAAGTTTGAGATGAGTCAGAAGGTTGGGCTAGAAGATATATTGAGATAAGTATAGGCTGAGAACTAGGGTAGTGCCTTGGAAATGCTAAATTAGAAGAAAGTGATAAATATATAGATCCATAAATACATTGAAAGTATATAGATACATAAAGGAGGTAAGTATATGCAGATTAAAGATATGGATAGAGGCACAGGATGAGAAATAGGGTAGTGCATTGGATATGCTTTTTCAGGAGAAAAGTTACAGAGACACACAGTTCCAAGTACATGGAAGGTACATAGATGCACAATGGAAGTTAGTACATGTAGACCAAAGATGATATTTATTTATTATTATTATTTTTTTTTTCTCTCAACAACATAATTATTGTACATGTTTATACAAAGCAATACACAAAGATAGGTACATGTCTATAGTGAAAACAAATGCTTATATACAGAGGGATATGCTGTAAATTTCTGTTTGCGTATGGTGTTTATGTGGGGAAAAGCCAATTCTTGAGTAGTTTTCTGAAGATAAGGTGGCTGTCGGTGGATCTTATGTTGGGGGGTAAAGAGTTCCATAGTTTGGCTGCTTGAACAGAGAAGGATGTGCCACCCATGTAAGCCCCTGCACTGCATACCTGGAATCAGGAAAGGAAACAGTGCAAATCAACAGTAAATTACTGCTGCTACAGCACCAAAAATGTACCAAGGAAGCTGTAACGGCCAATGACAGGAAATAAAGTGAGCTCCCCTTTTCAAGTACAGGTCTGTCTATCTTCAATTACACTCTGTGAGGAGTTATTACTCATATTCAAACTCATTTTTATCAATATTTATACAGGCTTGCATCTTAATTGAATTCTGAAGCATCCATACAGCAATCTAAGACAAGCAGCCTTACTCTGTCAGCCAGGAAGGGCCAGCAGGGGTACCACACCGGTGACTGGAGATTTTGAAAATCCTTGCACTTTCCTTCCTGTCACATACACCTAACACTGAAGTCTTTCCAAAGCAGAGATTATGAGCCTCACTCATTAAAGTTTTCACAACCCTTTATGACATTCATCAGTTCAAAGGCTGGATTCAGGGCCAGACTGGCTGTAGCAGGCATCTGGCATTTTCCCGGGAGGCTGGAAGAGTGGGGGCCTGTTTTGCAGCAGTGGGGGGCCGCTTTTTAGGTCTCGGCCTGCACCAGCGCTTGCGCTGGTCTGGCCGAGAGTTTTAGTAAGCGGGTTTTGGAAGTGCAAACACTGGCTTTCGGCTGGCGACCAGCTTGAGTTCACGATGGCGTGCACGCGCAGCTGGCATCTGGGTTTCCTATCTCTTCCTCATTTCCTCGTCATGGCTCATTAACTCTCTGGACTCTGATGTTTCAATCGCAGCAGCAGCTCACATTACCAACTGAGGGCCCTGGACTACAGTCACATGAAAAACAACAGCGATTAGCATTGAAATGCAAGCTTTTATTTGTCTAGTTAGAAATATTGCTTCGGTGGGTTGATTTCACCTTATATCGCTATTTGTTTTATATTGGGAGTCACAGCCTAATTACCAGTATTTTTGTCTCTCACTGTTTTTTTTTTTATATTTATTCGCGCAAAGCACAAAGCTATATTTAAGGTTACTTTTTCCGCGTCACTTCTTCACTCTATTTAAACTCCACACCCCCACTCTTATTGTCTCTCTCCTTCTCTCTCTCTCCCTCTCTAATTCTCTCTCTACTTAATTAACTCTCCCTCTCTATCTTTTTAGCCTTTCATTCTCTCTCACCCCTTTATCTGTTTCTCTTTCAAACTCCTTCATTCACTCTCTCTCCCCTTCTTTCTCTCTCTCTATCCCGCTCCACTCTTTATTCTATGTACACCCTTTCTCTCTCTTTCTCTCTCACCACCCTCTCTAATTGGGCATTATATCTTCACTCTATCTCTCACTCGGCAACACCACAGCATCACTCAGCGCAACCACAGCATCAATCAGAGCCAGCACAGCATCAATCAGAGCCAGCACAGCATCACTCAGTACCAACACAACATCTCTCAACGCCATCACAACATCTCTCAACGCCATCACTACATCACTCAACGCCATCACAGCATCACTCAGTGCAACCACAGCATCACTCAGTGCAACCACAGCATCACTCAGCACAACCACAGCATTACTCAGCACAACCACAGCATCACTTAGCGCCACAACAGCATCACTCAGCGCCACCACAACATCACTCCGCGCCACCACAGCATCACTCAGCACCACCATAGCTTTACTCAGCGACACCACATCATCACTCAGGGCCAACACTGCATCACTCAGCACCACAACAGGATGACTCAGCATCTCCACAGCATCGCTCAGCACCACCACAGCATCGCTCAGCACCACCACAGCATCGCTCAGCGTCACCACAGCATCGCTCAGCGCCACCACAGCATCGCTCAGCGCCACCACAGCATCACTCAGCGCCACCACAGCATCACTCAGCGCCACCACCGCATCACTCAGCGTCACCACAGCATCGCTCAGCGCCACCACAGCATCGCTCAGCGCCACAACAGCATCGCTCAGCACCACCACAGCATCGCTCAGCGCCACCACAGCATCGCTCAGCGCCACCACAGCATCGCTCAGCACCACCACAGCATCACTCAGCACCGCCACTGCATCGCTCAGCACCGCCACAGCATCGCTCAGCACCACCACAGCATCGCTCACCGCCACCACAGCATCGCTCAGGGCCGCCACAGCATCACTCAGCGCCGCCACAGCATCACTCAGCGCCAAGACAATATCACTCAGCACCACCACAGCATCACTCAGCGCCAAGACAATATCACTCAGCACCACCACAGCATCACTCAGCACCACAGCAGTATCACTCAGCAACACCTGAGTATCATTCAGCATCACCTCAGCATCGTCTCCGCAACAGTCACTACCACTACCACCTCAGCAACACTCAGCACCACCTCAGCCTGCTCTCGGAATCTGCCATCTGTTGATTCTCCCCTAGCGTCTGGCCGCTGCTAGTGTTATAATACAGGTACTAGTTCCCAACCTTCACCCTCCGATTGTTTATGCCCCCTCAAAAAAAAAGCTTTAACAAACAACCATTGCAATAGGCAGAAACAAGTTGCCAGCATTGCAAGAACAAAAGAAAACTGAGGACATTTTTTATTGTAAATACTTTTTTAATATGGTCGTTCAGTTTTACATAATGCCTTCTTGGTCATATATAAAGTAACAAAAATGCTTCTGACACTTTTTATTATAACTTTTCAGCATGCTGCACAGCAGCCACACTTCTCTACAGCACAGCTTGAAGACATTGGCAAAGTCAATAGCTCTGGCTAAACACTTATAAGGCCCCAAAGGCGAGACCTATTGGCTATGCCAATGCTTGTTGTCACTGGTGCTGCGATATCGCCCCCCTGTATGCACACACACACACCCTTACCCCAGGGGCTGGCCCTGCAAAATTACCAGGGCTGCTTTGGGTTCCCAGTCCAGCCCTGGCTGGATTTGAGGTGTTTCTGTCCCTAAGTTACAGTTATAGAGAACATTTGTGAATACAGTGGATTTCTGGATGTAGATACTTTCAGATTTTGAGTAGAAGTGTCGGTGTTCCCTGTGGAAGAGTAAACAACTAGCCAAACAATGGCATTTTGATTTTCCCATTCCTCAGAGCCCGGGTACCTGGCTGCCACCAGAGAGCCAGACGGCAGTAAGCCTTCGTAAGGTCATCATATGTGACTCCCTGCGCACTCCCAAAGCTTTGTAGTGACAATTAATGACGACAGCAGCACCTCAGAGCCTGCCGCCATGCTGAGAAAGTCACCAAAAGAAACAGTAAAGCACGGGGTAGAGAGAAGAACGGACATGACGTGGTCAGTACCTACAAACCCGTGGATGCTAGTCAGACTAGCAGTAATCACACTGAGAGAAAGGCGAAATTAGGGTAGTTAAGTGTACTTAAAGCATAGCAACTTGACAATGTAGGCAATCTTAGAAGCACATTGTTTCACCTCTCTGGTACGAAATAACATTCCAACATCTTTTGATGTCTCTCAGTATTTTTATGCCACAGTATTATACTCTGATTTGTTTTTGCTTTGCATTGCAAAAAAAGGTCAATCCCATGAAAAGCGTAAAACAAATACAAATTACTTTTTGAAGAACGGTCTATTGATAAAAAGTAAGCTTAGAGACGCTAAAATGTGCCTTTGATTTACACCTAAAATGTCGCTGATGTATGAAAAAAAGGTACCTTCTAAGATGGCCTCCAAGATCATGGCTGTTCAGCCCCATTGCTCTTGGAGACACACCTCACGTGCGAGGTCCGGCTCTTTGTGAGTGGCGCCTTCTTGGTAACTCGTAAGCACTAATTGCCCCCGTTTGAAGGGGCACGATTCCAGTGACTCTACACATATATCTGTGTTTGTCAGTGAGCGCATTAAAACCGTGATCTGGTAAGTGCCCTTATTTTTGAGTTGTAGTGTGATGGCAGACCTAGGTTTTGAGCACACATTAAAGAAAGAGGGAGATTGTGAAAGCTAGAGTAGTGTTGTCTCCCTGACGTCTCAACGTTCAGACCTAGTGAAAGGGGTCAGAAACATGATTTCTTATTAGCATGACTGCTGCATGACTCCAAGATGGCGGTAGTCTCCCAAGGGCCTCAGTTCTCTCTAGACAGGGTTCATCTCCTGCAGTAATTTGTGAAATAGTGAAATACCAACTGCTGCCATTTATAAAACCAAAAAACGTTGCAGCCTTTAGGAAGGTAGGATCCTTCTGCCTGGTTACCCCCACTTTTTAGTAAATCACACAGAGGGCTAGAGGAGTTTTAATGACCTGCGGGAACCGACTCCCCACCAATATATAATTTTTCACAAAAAGAGGCCCCGGGTCCGGAATGATAAGGAGGTCCAGAACGTGGATAAAGAGATAAAAGTGACGGGCAGGGGTTATCCCTTTTTAAGGACAGTTCCCCTCACACACCAAAGGTGTCATGCTTCATCATAGGGGTACCTCCTCACGTGAGGAACCTAGTCCTCATGCGGGCTACAACCCCCTCTCTACGAGGGAGGAGCTCAGGGATGTTTTAGTTTGGGAGGTCGGGTGTACTAAGACCCTATGAGAGCTGCGTGTGATTGCAAAAAATGCAGTGCTATAATATAGGTGAATTAAAACTGGCTACGGGGTTAGCTCTGTTGCAACTTTAATAACGCTACCCGGTGTCAGGATTAAAAAGCAGAAAGTAAGCTTGTGAACAAAGGGGTCAAGATTCAAGAGACCAACATGTTTCAGCCTATCAGACCTAATATAGTGTCATGGCTTTCTTCAGGGTCCAAAGTGTAGCTACTGCAATACAAATAAGAATTATATATACAAGTGTGATACATGAAAAACAAAAAGGTGTAATTGTGTCATACTGAACCAGAGAATCGTTCTTTGTTCAGTACGTTCGACATGTACCCTGTGTCAAAGACAGAAATGAAAAACATGTCATATATATACACAGACACATACATATACGTGCAAACATATTATCACTAAATCACACGTTGGGACCTCCATTAGTCATACATATAGAACAATTATTGCTGCTTTTTTTAGAGTGCCATAGTGCAAAACAGATTAATGCGTAACTCACCACTAGGGGTATCTGTAGTTTACTGCTTCTGTCCTGACTACTTAGTCATATGGTACCAAAGCCGCGACCTGAAGAGAATGGTACGTGGCAGTTAAAAACAGAAAAACCCAAGAAGGGCAGAGAAAGTTTAAGAGAAAAGAACGCTCAGCCGGAAATAATGTATAAAAGACGTACATAGTTTAGCTATACAGGGCAAATAGTTTATAGGAGCGAGCCATGCTGTCAGGGCGTGTGTGGCAATAACGTGGCAGTATGCGTTAAAAACATATATACATATAGAATGGCAAAGACAACCTCCGGACGAAAATCAGACATTCATGGTGGCTGGTAGGAGATAAACCATCGCAATTGGAATGACCTTTAAAGGGCCAGGGTCTGTTAGGAGAGTTATGAGTACGAAGGATACTCAGACAGCGGCTGGAGTGGGGAAAGGGAAGGTCCGCGATGAAGAGCACAGGAATGCACAAAACTTACCGCCAGGGGTGTGGTCCTCCGCAATTGTGGCAGAGGTCCGTCGCTAAGGAACCAGTGAGGCCCTGGCCCTTTAAAGGTCATGCCCTGTGCTTTCCTTTTTTGGTACCCGACATGCAGCTAATTGTTTGTCTTCGAGCCTTCATATCTGTCTTGACCAGCGCTGGCCCATTTTTTACCTCTCATGTGGATTAATTTATCTTGTAGAGGTCTTTGACGTTTTTAATTGTTATTCCAATTGCGATGGTTTATCTCCTACCAGCCACCATGAATGTCTGATTTTCGTCCGGAGGTTGTCTTTGCTATTCTATATGTATATATGTTTTTAACGCATACTGCCACGTTATTGCCACACACGCCCTGACAGCATGGCTCGCTCCTATAACCTATTTGCCCTGTATAGCTAAACTATGTACGTCTTTTATACATTATTTCCGGCTGAACGTTCTTTTCTCTTAAACTTTCTCTGCCCTTCTTGGGTTTTTCTGTTTTTAACTGCCACGTACCATTCTCTTCAGGTCGTGGCTTTGGTACCATATGGCTAAGTAGTCAGGACAGAAGCAGTAAACTACAGATACCCCTAGTGGTGAGTTACGCATTAATCTGTTTTGCACTATGGCACTCTAAAAAAGCAGCAATAATTGTTCTATATGTATGACTAATGGAGGTCCCAACGTGTGATTTAGTGATAATATGTTTGCACGTATATGTATGTGTCTGTGTATATATATGACATGTTTTTCATTTCTGTCTTTGACACAGGGTACATGTCGAACGTACTGAACAAAGAACGATTCTCTGGTTCAGTATGACACAATTACACCTTTTTGTTTTTCATGTATCACACTTGTATATATAATTCTTATTTGTATTGCAGTAGCTACACTTTCAACCCTGAAGAAAGCCATGACACTATATTAGGTCTGATAGGCTGAAACATGTTGGTCTCTTAAGTACATAGCGGTCTTGAATCTTGACCCCTTTGTTCACAAGCTTTTTTTCTGCTTTTTAATCCTGACACCGGGTAGCATTATTAAAGTTGCAACAGAGCTAACCCCGTAGCCAGTTTTAATTCACCTATATTATAGCACTGCATTTTTTGCAATCACACGCAGCTCTCATAGGGTCTTAGTACACCCGACCTCCCAAACTAAAACATCCCTGAGCTCCTCCCTCGTAGAGAGGGGGTTGTAGCCCGCGTGAGGACTAGGTTCCTCACGTGAGGAGGTACCCCTATGATGAAGCATGACACCTTTGGTGTGTGAGGGGAACTGTCCTTAAAAAGGGATATCCCCCGCCCCGTAACTTTTATCTCTTTATCCATGTTCTGGACCTCCTTACCCCCACTTTTTGCCTGGTACTAAGCTGTGTTTTGACTAGTCTGACTTGGATCCTGCTAATCAGGACCCCAGTCTATCTGCTTTCTCCCTAAATTGTTGTGTTCAGTACTTACATCCCAGATTGGATACTGGGGTACCCTTGTCAGTCCCTAGTATATGGTACCCATGTACCCAGAGCATAGGTACCCCAGAGGTCTCCCATGGGCTGAAGCATGTATTATGCCACCCATGAGAGACCATTCAAAATGGAACTACAGGCCTGCCATTGCAGTCTGTGTAAGTTGGTGCATGCACCACTTACTAAAGATATAGGTTTACTATATCTAAGGGTCACTGCACTTAAAACCTATAAGCCACCCCTATAGCAGGCCTTTGCAATCCTGAAGGCAGGGTGCTTGGTTCTAAGTGAGAGGGTGCCTCTGCATGAGCAGGACACCCCTGCAGCCTAATGAGTCCATTGTCCCGAGTTGTCAGTGAAGCAGCCATATACAATATAGAGGGGCACCAATTAATTACGCGATGACCATCTCGCAAATGGCTGCAATGAATCCTATCATGTTTGGTATCAAACATGTTGGAATCATATCCCCCCACCGTGTGGGAGGTATGATTCCAAGCACTGGAAGAGCCCTCCGTTAGGCTCTCAATGTTCCCGAGCCAACCTTCTTGTCCCGGACAGCACAAAATGGTTGCTGCCGACCAGAGACACATTTCTGCCCTCCTGCTGCTGAGCTAAGCTCAACCAGAGAAAGGTGGAACAATAGGCATCTGGTCACAGGGAGGTGTGACCACCTCCCAGACAGGATTTAGTGTATTGGGACCGGGTGGGTGTGCTTGCCAGCACCTGAAAGTCTGCATGAGGGGCACATTTGGTGTCCCTGTGCATAGTGCAGTTCAAACCAGTTCTGGGAGCCATTGGCTCCCGCTGTGGCGCGAAACTGGACAAAGGACATGGGAGTAACCTCCCCCCTGTCCACACCCTCCCCTGGGAGGGTCCCCTGAATCTTCCCAACCCTTTCCCTAGGGTACTTAAGGGCTTACCTGGGTAAGCCCTTAGATTCATCGTGGGATAAGATACAGAACTGAAACCACTGCACTTCTACCATCTGGACACTCTGGACTTTGCTTGACTTCGTTTGGGACTGACTTCATCTCCCTTTCAGTCTGCTGCATCATCTGTGCCTGTGCACCATACAGGATCCATGCAGGACCTGTGGAGCATCAAAGACACTTAAAGGAATCTCCCTTGAAGTGAAGGAGTCACTTCCCTGCATTCGCAGGCACCTCAACACTGCTTACCGGTCTGCTGATCCCAAGCTCCTGTGGACTCCGAAGGGTTCAACAACATATGTGGTAGTTACCTACGTCTCCCGAGGCCCGAGCTGTCCTCTCACTGAGTTTGAGGCCAGAAACCCTCGTGGGGGCTGCATTAACCGAACCCTTGTTCACTGCGTACTTTTGCAAGTGCAAACGTTTGTTGGCAACTTTGCGACAAGTTCATTGGGCTCCAAGTAGCCCCAACCTCTGGCAACTTCTTCCACCAAGATCTTCAGCCACATCACCTCGTGGGCACCGTGGCCTGCTCCATTGGTGAGCTGCTTGAGGTCCTCTCTTGACTCCTGTACCTCCGGCTTGTGGGTCGATTTGAGGGTCACCTTTGTTTTCCTTGGGCTCCCCTGATTGCTTGGGGCCTGCCCTGACTCCCCTGTTTGTGGTGAGTCTCCTGGACCTTGCTGGTCCCAACTGTGCACCTTCTTAACTTCCTGCATGGGTTGCCTTTGCCAAGGCTTGTTGATGCTCCCGCCGGACACCGACCCCTTAGCACTCAATATCCTTCATGGGACAGTTTGTATCTGGGTTCTGGTCTTCCTCAGCATCGCCTGGTCCTCACAGCTGCAGAGTCAAGGTCACCATAATCTTTCCTGAAGCACCCGACATCGGAGGGCATTCGTCTTCCAAGTCTCCTGGTCACTCTCGAGTGACATAGACTCTGTCCCCTCTGCTTTCAGGTACCGCTCTTCAATAACCCATGTTTAGATTCCCACGGACACTTTTTCCTCTTCACGCAGTTGCACATTTTCCTGAAGTTCTCCGTTGGGTTTGACTGCGGTTTCCGACATCACTTCACGCGTATGCACCCGGCTTCCCTGGTGTAGGTAACATGGGTACTAGGGTATCCACGGGTGGGGTGGCTCTCTAACCTTCTGTCTTCCATGTGGTTTCTTCAGGGTCCACTGGGAAGGGTCCTTAATCTTTAAAAATCCAACCGCGACTTGCACATAGACTTGTACGGAGCATGCGGTCGTGTTCCCACACTGCACATGCTCTCCGTGGGGTCCCTATCTACTTACCTTGGATGGTTCTGTGTGTCCCCAGCAATTCTACGTCCTCTCGACACAGTCTTGACTCGAGTCGTGGTTCTTATACCACTTTCTTAGTATATGGTTTGGTCTCCCCCTGGAGCCACTGTGTATTTTGTGCTATTTACTGTGTAGTATCTTTGCTAAAATATTGAGTGCATTGTGTTTATCTCCGTGTTGGAGATACTTGAACATTTTAGAGAGTATTATATAATAAATACATATTTTTATAAATACTTGTTGTGGTTCTTTTCACTTAATCTATACTATAAGATTGCATTCTGGTAAAACAAGCTGCTTTACACTCCTTCTGGACTAAGCCTGAAGGCTGCTCTCCACAGCTACCACTTAGAGAGCTTTCTAAGGTTGTCTAAAACCTCTTAAATCACCATAAGGGTTGTCTGGACTGGTGCAAGGTGCCCCCTTACATTAGTGAACATCATATACCAGGCCAGCCTCTCACACAGCCACTTTAATTTCTCCTGAAAGTTATTTCGGGTGTCCAAATTACCATTCAAATACATAGAGAGGGCCCCTGCAAATTTAGTTACATTTGGAGAAGAATCCAGGAAAGGATACTAGTAACAGAAATCAACATAAACTTCTCCAAAGTCTGAATATGGAAACAATACGTTTATGATATAAAGATACCATACAGCAGACCAGTGTCATTTATAATTTATTAATCTTGAATATGAAAATGTGTTTTTTGTTTTTTAAGTTTTTTAACATATAAAATGATGATATTTAACAATGATATATGTATACAATTTGTGAGCTCCACATACATAGAAAGACAAGTGAACCATATAAATACACTGAGAACAAAGACAAAAATATACTAACTACATAACAAGATCATAAAAGACAATCACATACAGTCATACTAAAGAAAAATATACACATCAAGACATCAACTACAGAAAGGTCATGAGGTCATAAAAATTAATTCATATTATAATAACAGTTATAGTGCAATGTTAAAAAATTCTGAAATAATATTTTATAAAACAGAATTATGTGTAGACAGAGGTGCGCCGACGCGCATTTTGGAAGTTACAAGTTGGTGTAAACGAGTGGTGCAACCTTCATCAGGGCGCTGTCTATATATTTAACTCTGTGGCAGCTGCCATCCAATCTGCACTTATTTAAAAGCAATTTCAAACATAAGGGGCTCATCACAATCTTCAAGAACTGGTCTGAAATATGAAACAAAATTAATTAATTTAAGGCAACAATAAGTACGAGGGGTAGGAATAACTAAAGTAGCATACCAAGGGAAAGAGGCCCAATGTGCTTGTGTAGATGAAGATTCCATAGATCCACATGCAGGGGTTAAGTATTAGTAGTTAGAAATAACAAATAGAGAAACCTTATAGAGAGACCGAGGTGAAGATTACATGTGATATATGTGAATCCAGAATAGTGTGTGAGAACAAGAAATTGTAAGTATATAGTAGAAATAAGGACAGAACGAAAGACAGAAAAGGGTACCTACTTCTGAGGAATGTAGATGGAACTGGAAGAAAAAACAATCACCCTTTCTTGGGAGAAGCTTCTATAGATTATCTGGTTCAGAAGGATATCTGAACTATTAGGGTTCCAAATAGGGAACCAGATGTAATTATGTCGTCTGTATAAAAGTATAAATATATAGAGAAAGAAGGTATGAGAACATGCGACTAAGGGCCAGATGTATCAAGAAAAATTGCGTTCGCAAACGCCGAAATTCGCAGAATTTCGGCGTTTGCGAACGCAATTTTGCTTAGTGGTATGTATTAAGGCAAAACTGCCTCGCAGAATAAGGAATCGCAAAATTTGCGATTCCCTATTTTGCGATTGCATTTAAGGAATCGCAAATTGCGATTCCTTAAATCCAATGTAAGAAGCACCAAAAAAGTGCAATTTGGCCATAAGGAATCGCAAATTACCACCAACTTCAAGTTGGTGGTAATATGCAATTTCTTTGAAAGATGCACTTTTTAGCATTTTTCAAAGTGCCATGTGGCGCACATACATGCCCTTAGGGCATGTATGTGCGCCACATGTGCACACATACATATTTCAGGGGTGCAACAGGGTGTCAAAAAGACACCCTGGCACCCTTGAAATTGCATTCTCAATTTGCGATTCGCAAATTGAGAATGTCTTCCCATTCATTCCTATGGGCCTCTACGCCCATAGGAATGAATGGGAAGGTATTCCTTAATTGCGAATCGCAATTTGCAATTTGCAATTAAGGAATATTAAGGAATTGCAATTATTATTGCGATTCCTACATACATAGCATTTTGCGATTCCTTAATAGCAATTCGCTAAAATTCGCTATTAAGGAATCGCAAATGCAATCCTTGATACATCTGCCCCTAAATGACAATAAAATAAAGAGGTAAAATGAATAAATATAAGCCAAAGAATGCTTGCCTCAGGGAAAAATCCACTGAGAAGAGCAGGGCACAATCAAGGTAAAGGGCCCACAAATGACTGAAGATAGATTGTCAAATGCCTAGCTGCGGATGACTTGAGGCATAATCCTAGGATTGGGTAGCCAAGAAGGTCTGCCCTACAAGAAAACAAGAAATACGTCCATAAGGGAGGGAGAAAGAACATAAACATAACAGCAGTCCCGGATAAAAGGATAGCGAGTGACACTGACTCAGAAAAAGTGGGAGGACGGTATAAATCTAAAATAGCTAACTGCTAGAGTTACTGCAATAAGGGGAGCAAAGCTGAAAACGAATCTAGCAGGACTCTCACCTGGCAAGGATACAGGTACGTGTTGTGTCGGAGGCCTGGAATCGGCCGATATGGAAGAGGTGGAGAAAGGCGGGTTTTATACCATTCTGCGTCGTCCGCAAAGTGAAAACACCTGAACACCACCTCCAGGGAAGACGGATGTAGGTCCAGATAGACTAGCATGGTGGCCATGTCAAAATGGGTAAAAAACAGGCCTTCATATTGTAAGAGAGGCGTTCGATAAAAAACAGGCAAATCTGGGAGGCCAATTACGCAGTACGGTCCTCTTAATGAAGAAATGAAAATTAACTCAGAGGGCATGAGAGAACAACTATAATAAATAAACTAAAAATAAATGCAGAGGGAAAAATGAATGGATGTATGGTTCTTGATGGCAGATGTATGCTCACTGAATCGGATCCTAAATTCTCGGCTAGTTTCTCCCACATAACCAAGATTACATGGGCACTGGATCAAGTATACAATGTTGGCTATCCTGCAGTTGGTCATTTCCATAAGTTTGAATTATCTTTGGCCCCAAACAAGTACGTTGGTAGTAAGGGCATGATTGCACGCGTGGCACTTGCCACATTTATGGTTCCCAGTAATGGGTGTCGATCCTGTGATGGATTTCTGAATAAACCCCCTTCCTTCATCACAGGTTGCTTTCACTAATGTATTACTAAGGTTTCTATTACGTCTGAAAGCAAACACTGGTCTGGGGAGTTTTGTAGATTGCTCTCCGGCATTCAGAATGTGCCATTGCGCTCCAATGATTCGTCTGATTAAATTGTTGAGACTGGAGTGCCGTGTAACACAGACCAACTTATGATCTTCATTCTTAGATTTTTCTTGAAAGAGATTATCTCTATTAAAGTACTTAGCTCTTTTGTATGAATCCTTAATGAGTCTTTTAGGGTATCCTCTTGTAAGGAACTTATGTTTCAGTTGTTCAGCATGGTAATCATAGTCCTTAATGTTAGAACAGTTCCTGCAGGGACGCAGAAACTGGCTGAAAGGAATGCCTTGTTTCTGACACCTGGGGTGGTAGCTGTCGAAGTGGAGTAAGGTGTTCCTTGCTGTCGGGTTAGTATACTGGGATACTTGGATAGTATTATTCTCATTAAAGATCCAAATATCTAGAAATTCAACCTTGCTTTTACTAGTTTTGGGGATGAACTTTATATGAGGATCACACAAGTGGATCCAAAGGAAAAATTCTGTGAGTTTTTCTTCCTCTCCTGTCCATATAAAGAAAATGTCATCAATGTATCTTTAAACAATCAAAGTAATGTGAGAGGTACCCTTACCAACGTAGGGGATAATGTCAATAACAAAACAACAAAATAATGTCCCCCACGTTCCTCATAGATTTTCTTTGATACTGCCCACTCACCACTCTACTCATCCACACACTAAATTACTGAACTCTTCAACATGTGACAATGTTCGCTATGTTCCTGTTTTAATATCTATACAGCAACACTATTCAAAAAAGTTTCTACAAAAAAATGTTTTAAGGAGCAAATTCAGTTAAAACAATTAATTTAAAAACTTTTTAGGGGCCGATTCCGATTCGGGTCGGACAGCTCAAAAAGAGCCGTCCGGACGCTTACCTCCCGACCGACCCGTCCCGGGAGCCAGTCAGTCCTGCCGATCAAGTACGATGCGTGCATGTGCTGAAAACTCGACCGACACGAACTCGCCAAATAAACACTCAATTCACCCTACGACCCGGTCCCGTAAACGCAGAATCGACTCGCACGGGGGCTAGGTCAGAGCTGTTTCCGGCCGGACAAGTACGATGCGCACTTCCTATGCGCCGAGCGAGTCGACACGTACGGCACGTCACAGCATCCGGAAAAGCTGCATGAAAGGAACGATTCGCGCCACAACACGATCCCCGGACACGAGACGTACAAGCCTGCAACTGGGACGAAACGAACCAACGACCAGTGCAGACGAGACGGTGTCGACATGAATCCCATCGCACAGGCCATACCGATCCTCTACATCCATGGACTGATCCGGAACAGATGCCAACGACGGAGACGGTAAGAGACACCCCACCCAAACAAACAGCCGACACGTACCAGTAAACCTGTGACAAACACCCAGGCCCCCCCTTGCCCATCACCCCCACCCATAGGGGGCCTCTTTGCTGGGACTACTCACACCCCCACCCATAGGGGGCCCCTTGCCTGCCACCACTTCCACCCCCACCCATAGGGGGCCTCTTTGCTGGGACTACTCACACCCCCACCCATAGGGGGCCTCTTGCCTGTCACCACTCACACCCCCACCCATAGGGGGCCTCTTGCCTGTCACCACTCACACCCCCACCTATAGGGGGCCTCTTGCCTGTCACCACTCACACCCCCACCTATAGGGGGCCTCTTGCCTGTCACCACTCCCACCCCCACCCATAGTGGGCCTCTTGGCTGGGACTACTCACACCCCCACCCATAGGGGGCCTCTTTGCTGGGACTACTCACACCCCCACCCATAGGGGGCCTCTTTGCTGGGACTACTCACACCCCCACCCATAGGGGGCCTCTTTGCTGGGACTACTCACACCCCCACCCATAGGGGGCCTCTTGGCTGGGACTACTCACACCCCCACCTATAGGGGGCCTCTTGCCTGTCACCACTCCCACCCCCACCCATAGTGGGCCTCTTGGCTGGGACTACTCACACCCCCACCCATAGGGGGCCTCTTTGCTGGGACTACTCACACCCCCACCCATAGGGGGCCTCTTTGCTGGGACTACTCACACCCCCACCCATAGGGGGCCTCTTGGCTGGGACTACTCACACCCCCACCTATAGGGGGCCTCTTGCCTGTCACCACTCCCACCCCCACCCATAGTGGGCCTCTTGGCTGGGACTACTCACACCCCCACCCATAGGGGGCCTCTTTGCTGGGACTACTCACACCCCCACCCATAGGGGGCCTCTTGCCTGTCACCACTCACACCCCCACCCATAGGGGGCCTCTTGCCTGTCACCACTCACACCCCCACCCATAGGGGGCCTCTTGGCTGGGACTACTCACACCCCCACCCATAGGGGGCCTCTTGCCTGTCACCACCACCAATAGTGAACTGTGTGAGTACCACTACCAATGCCCACACACATAGGATGGGTGATGTGTAACACATACCCCATACCCCAACATAAGGACTACAAACCAAAGGATATCCACAACAACCTCATGACCACAACATGTAGTCTGTGTACAATACCCACCACAGTGAACATGACCATGTACACACAATGTAACTCACAACACGTGTCTGCAATACCATAGTGTGGCTAACACAAGCCAAGCCTCACATGAGCACTGCAGTAATGTCCTCAACACCCATCACTTGAGTGTACAAAAGGTAACTGTGTGGTACTAAACAGCAGCATATGTAGAGCACTGTGCTAATGGGGTCTCAACCCCCATCAGCACAGTGACATGAAGGTGAGTGTGGGGATCACACATGCAGCATATATAGAGCACTGTGCCAATGGGGTCTCAACCCCCATCAGCACAGTGACATGAAGGTAAGTGTGGGGAGCACACATGCAGCATATATAGAGCACTGTGCCAATGGGGTCTCAACCCCCATCAGCACAGTGACATGAAGGTGAGTGTGGGGATCACACATGCAGCATATGTAGAGCACTGTGCCAATGGGGTCTCAACCCCCATCAGCACAGTGACATGAAGGTGAGTGTGGGGACCACACATGCAGCATATGTAGAGCACTGTGCCAATGGGGTCTCAACCCCCATCAGCACAGTGACATGAAGGTGAGTGTGGGGATCACACATGCAACATATGTAGAGCACTGTGCCAATGGGGTCTCAACCCCCATCAGCACAGTGACATGAAGGTGAGTGTGGGGACCACACATGCAGCATATGTAGAGCACTGTGCCAATGGGGTCTCAACCCCCATCAGCACAGTGACATGAGGGGACTCCACTCCTGTGGAAGGAAAGCTGTGCCATATGTTGTCCATGCAGGCCACCAGCATGTCAGCAGTATACTTTGTCACACAGCTAACATATACCACACATTGGTGGCCCTGGTAACAGCAGCCTGGGCACGGGAGGGTCCCCTGAGTCAACTGCACAGAGTCAACACACATGTAGATGAAGTAGCACTGAGGACACAGATGAGTCCATCCACATAGATGCATACACTTGCATGTCCATTGGAGATGGCCACACAGTCAGTGAAATGGGCCAATTGAACCATGCTAAGGCCAACAGGTGTGCATGTGTGTAAGACACTGATGAGACATTGCTAACAAAAGATAGATAACACATTTCCAAAGACCATAATCATGACCCCGTCGGATTGCTGCAAAGGATGACATGGATACACACCCCAACAGGACATACCCCCCATGGGCCACATGGTCTCCAGCACAGTGACACTACATTTCCCAGCCATGGAATACACCATCACTGGAGCAAGGGCATGTCAAGTATCAACAACATCATGTACATCTGAAGCAAAACCACTAGTGAACAAAAAGGAGCTTTTATTCAGCCGAGTTATTTGTGAAATGGAGAATCAAGAAGAAAAACATGAAGGCCTATGGCCAGTCCATAAACAGACCCAACAGGGTCAAGTGTCCAAATGCCACATTTGGCATGCCTGCACTGCCAACGGAAGGGGACATACCCCTGGGAGGGGCATACATAGAGGCCAGCCAGGCACCGCAGGTACAGGATCATGGGTCTACAGAAACAGGCAGGGAAGGGCTGGTGGGTGCAGGAGCGGCAGCTGCAGCGGAGGAGTCTGACAGGGTGGGTGCCGGCACGACTGGGGGCACAAGTCAGGATCAGTGGGTGCCGGCACAACTGGGGGCACAAGTCAGGATCAGTGGGTGCCGGCACAACTGGGGGCACAAGTCAGGATCAGTGGGTGCCGGCACAACTGGGGGGCACAAGTCAGGATCAGTGGGTGCCGGCACAACTGGGGGGCACAAGTCAGGAGCAGTGGGTGCCGGCACAACTGCAGTGGGCAGGTCTGAGGGAGTGGACACGGAATCCACTGCAGTGCCCAAGTCAGAACGGGAGGGCAGAGACTCCACTGCAGTGCCCATCCCCAGGGGAGCAGGAAGTGGATCCGGTGATGTGGGCAGGACGGAGGGGAGGGCACGCCCTCCACAGCAGTGCCACACACAGGCTGAGTGGGGTGTGGGGTGCTGGAAGAGCAAGAGGCAGGTGGGGAAGGCCTGAGCATCTTGGGGATGCGGTAGCGGTGGGTGGGTGAACCTGGGGCAGGGTGTGGTGGTGGGACCTGTGGAGTAGGAGCCTGGGGGATGGCCGGTGGAGACTGTCTGGTGGAGTGTTGGGCCGGTGGTGGGGTCTTGCTCTTCCGTGTGCGGGGGGACCTGCGGCGTGGTGTCTCAGCCTGCCTGCGCCTGGGGAAGGGTGTCTGGGGGCGAGGGACACCCCCCTCTGTGTGGCCGGACCCCCTCTTCCCCTTGTGTGCTGGTGTGGATGGATCAGTGGGGAAGAGTCCGAGGTCGACCAGGAAGAGCCTCTTTGCAGCTGGGGATGCAGTTGAGGCAGTGCAAGGGGCCGTGGAAGGGGCTGTGGAGGGTGAGGCATCGGAGGACTGCGGAGTGCCTGTGGATGCATGTGTGTGTGTGTCTGACCCATCCCCGGTGAGTGTATTATCAGTCCCCTGAGTATGCGTGCGTGCATGTTTAGACTTTGGCTTGGGGGTGTGTGTAGTGCCTGGGTCTGTTGTGTGCAATGATGGTGCAGGTGTGTGTGTGAGTTGGACAGGTAGGGTGCTGGGAGTAGGGGATGGGGCAGGGGCAGGAGGGGGAGGGACTGCTGGAGGAGGGACACTGCTGCCGTCAGTGAGGAGGCCATGCCCTGACTGGTCCTCTGTAGGGCAGACATGGATGATGACATGCCCTCCATGTACGACACCAGCTGGTTCAACAGACCCGTGTGCACATGGAAGACACGCAGCATGGATGACTGCCCCACATGGATCTGCCGCAGCAGGTCGACAGACTCCTCACTCAGGGCTGCAGGGGACACAGGGGTAGGGGGTGCGGTGCCTGACTGGAAGGAGACATGCCCATGAACACGGGCGCCTCCACGGACCTTAGATGTGGGAGCCATGGGGAGGGCAGTGATGGTAGGGGCGGGGACAACCTCAACAGCTGTTGGATGGTGGCTGCTGCCACCCGCCTCCACAAGGAAGTCCCCGTCACTGCTGCTGTGGTCCTCAGCTGCGGTGGTGTTTGCCGAGGAGCCCACAGACTCACTCCCCTCGCCCTCCGTGCCACTGGGTCCCTCCGACTCCTCAAATTCCGACCCAGTCTGGCTCTCTGGCTCCCCCTGGTCCGTGGAGCGGTCTCCCTCTGTGTCCGTGTCTGTATCTGCACAGGGAAAATAGGATGAAAACACATTAGTCATCTGCACTGACCACACACACCACAGAAAGTACAGCACATCAGTGGCCAAGTGCGGGCATCAATCAGTTGAACTTTGCTAGGAGTGCTCACACAGATTTGCATAGGCCAATGGTTAGTCTGAGAGTCGAGCATGGCATTCACATCCCTCCTGCCCTTGCACCCATCTGTCTTGCGCATGTAGGATCCCTACACCCCACTGCAGACACATGCACCACCTACCCATCACTTGACAAGACCTGAAAATACCTAGTGGTCTGTCAACATGCACACATCACATCTGCTGACAATGGACCTGTACATTTGCCTGGACGTAGGGATGGCCAGTGTTGCATCTGAGAGGCTGGGGCTGAGTACATGCACCAGACATCCTGATCACCGCAAGTCCTGCATACCTTGGCACAATGGAGTGCATGTTGCACATGACACACTCCTGCTGGATCACCCCTAGGTAGTGTAGTCCCATGGCTCAACCATGCCTGTGAGATCATACATCACAGTCTCCAGTCACAGGGGGCAGGGCAGCCCTACAACAACTGTCACCACTGTGTCACATTCCCAAGACATGGGGCCTGCAAACTCTGTAGCTGACAACTACACATTACCATCCACAGTAACAACAGCGTCTGGATTCTGATGTGCCCACCCCAGATCCATTGGACGCATGAGAGACATGGGACAGGGCACTCTGAAGCTGAGCAACTCGCACGCTGCTGTGAATGACACCCAGCTGCTGGAACTACCCGGTTGCAGGCACCATTGTGCACGGTCAAGTCATCACATCCATACATGTCACAGAGGTATTGTCTCACATGGGCACATCTCAGATTGCATGCTGACCCCAAACCCATGTACACACCAGTGGGCCTGACAACGGTGCCACAGCACAATGACACAGGGGCAGACACCTGAGGGAACTGTTCACCTGGCACAAAGTGCCAACCGAGACACGGGAGTGGGAGTACAGACTGTAGCATGCCCTGGACTAGCCATGACTGTCCTGCTCCACGTGGAACAGGTGATAGCCATGGACAGTAGGCAGGTGGCTGTGCATATGTGACACACTTGAGGTACATGCTCCAGAGGCCCCAACAGTTTACCCAACCAGCAGCATGGGTGTGTGCCGAATGCCCCAGGCACATGTGGTGAGCCCGAGCTGTCAATTGGCCACATGACAGGAGTACATGCAGATAAATACCAGGACCCTGGCATGTACTGTACAATGGTCCCACCCTTGAAGCACAACACTGAGTCCCCTGAAGCAATGCTGGCCCACATCCCATGCACCTTCACATGTAAGGGCACAGTTCCCACGTGACACTATGCCCAGACAGAAACAGCAACACCTGGCAAACAGATGAGAAGGGGGCAAGTCATCAGAGAGGGACATGGGTCCTGGACTAACTGAACAATGTACTGTTGAGGTGTTACCAGGCCTGAGGGGGCACATAGCATGTCAGACACAGCACATAGTGCAGTCATGTACTCACCCCCTCCTTGCTTCTGTCTGGCCTTCAGCTGCCCATCCAGGTCCGGGAAGACCACCGCCAGGATCCGGAGCATGTGGGGGGTCAGGGTCCGGTGTCCGCCCCTCCTGCGTGGAGGCGACAGCTTCAGCTGGACCCGTGCGATCCTCCGGGTCCAGCCCCGAAGGTCCTGCCACCTCTTTTGGCAGTTGCGGATCCTGCGCCTGTAGACCCCCACGGATCTCACCGCCCGGACGATGCTCCTCCAGATATCATGCTTCTTCTGGGCAGCAACCTGTGAGGATGACAAAGTGCAGAGGACATTACTACACTGGCAACATATTAGTGCAACACACAGGCAGTCACACATGTGGGCATCAGCAAGGCTAATGAGGTACACAGGTGGTGCAACTATGGTTGAGGGACCGGTGTCCAGCACTCACAGCTTTGAGACATTGCCTGGGAAGGGGACCTAGTGACAATACACCTTGCACTGCACTGCAACTGTGCAGTACATGTGGGTGCCCCATTTGTGGCAAGAGCAGTAGTCAGTGGGCAACCAAGCCACTGGTGTACACACTAATGCTGCTGCTGGTCAGACCAGTAGCACAATTAGCAAAGCAGTGGACAGCACACTCACCTGCTCCCCTGGTTTCCCATAGAGCTTGGTGTACTGCGGCAGGAGCCCGTCCAGCAGGGCCTGGTTCTCCTCCTCACTGAAGGCTGGGGCCCTCTCCACAGTACGTGCCATCATTGAAGCCAGAGGAAGCAGAGACAGCAGCAGTGATGATCTTGATGTGCTCCAGTAGCATGTGGTGCAGGCAAGTGGGTTCTCTGGGGGCCAGGCAGCCTTATATCTGTGCTGTGGAGGCATGTCTGCCCTGGGGTACAAAGGGATAGGTCCAAAAAGCTTGCATCCTATGAATTAGGCCAATCCATGGGATAGCACGACTCGTACACGCCTTCAGCATCATTTAAAACATCACCTCCATGACACACTGGCAATTGCAACAATGTTGTACGACTCCAACTGAATTTCCTGCACACGCCTCGTTCAAATTTCAGATCCGCGTCCATCACCATGACAGCTCATGGCCAATGAGGGTGCAGGGCCCGGCAAATGACTGTACTACGCGGATTTTGAATGGCAACACACACCCGTCTCCATCAGATTCAATGGGCAAGACGTGCGCGCGGCTCGGTCATACACGACCGACACGTCACACGCGTCCGTCGCCATTGTAATGTGTGTCCCTGACATGCGCGCGGCTCGGTCATGCACGACGGACGCGTCACACGCGTCCGTCGCCATTGTAATGTGTGTCCCTGACATGCGCGCGGCTCGGTCATGCACGACCGATGCGTCACACGCGTCCGTCGCCATTGTAATGTGTGTCCCTGACATGCGCGCGGCTCGGTCATGCACGACCGACGCGTCACACGCGTCCGTCGCCATTGTAATGTGTGTCCCTGACATGCGTGCGGCTTGGTCATGCACGACCGACGCGTCACACGCGTCCGTCGCCATTGTAATGTATGTCCCTGACATGCGCACGGCTCGGTCCGAACAAGTTATTTGGGTTTTGGGGACATTGAACGTGTCGGTCAGCCTTGCTGTCAATTCCTGACAGATGCCATCCTCTGTCACTAGCTAGGGACTATGGGGCACACCAATGGCACCACTGCCTGTGCCACAGTGTGTCCCCAGTCATGTATGGCTGCCTCTTATGTGTGTGTCTGGGGGCACAGGATGTGTTTGGTCGTGTGCCACTTGTTGACAAGCACTCCCAGGCTGGACCCGGATGTGGGTGGACACATACATGTGTGGTGTGCCCATTGCCACAGGGGGTGCAGCAATGCAGTACAGGACATTGGCAATGGACACAGTCCCAGCCAGGATGTGCGTGTGTGTCGTGTCACATGTACCCTGTCTCATCAGTGTTAGTAGCTTCAACGCAGGGTGAACCAGTGTCGACATTGTGATGTCCATACACTATCTGTGTGCATGTGGTGTGATCCAATGTGAGCTGATCCACACATCACATTGGTTTGTACATGCACAGTGTTGTTGTGTGGGGGTGGCACAGACACCTACATATGTCCACTTGTGGCGACAGGGCACATGGACTGTGGCTAACATGCTTGTTGTGTGTAATGTCAACGATACGTCACATCATGCCTGTGTAACTGTCAGTCAGGGAGCTGTGATGTGGAGAAAATATCAGTCCTCACTAGTCACTGTGGGCTTTGTGTGGTAGGTGGCAACAGGGCAGATGTACTGTGCTAGGACCCATTGCTTTGTCATGGCACAACAGGGGCCCTGTCATGTGCACATCTTGGGCTTCAATGTGCGTTGATGCCTTGTATGGGACATTAGTGTCTGTAACCTGTGGCAACCACCTCAGCTCATTGTGTTATGTGTTTGTTTATGATGGGCTGTGTTGCTGTGGCTTTGTGACATTGCTGGAGGGTGTGCCTTCATCCTTTGTTTCTGTCTGTACTGCAGGGCCCCAAATGTACCTAGGCCATTCCCGGACCTGGCAACGATGGTGGAACGTGAGTCCATCAGAAAGTACCGTTTCACCAGGGCAGTGATTGAGGAGTTGGCAGGGCAGTTGGGCCCACACCTGCAACCTGGCCGGCCATACCCGACGGCACTGACCCCCAAGGTGAAGGTGATGGCAGCCCTTCATTTCTTTGCGACGGGTACCTTCCAGTACACTGTGTCTTCTGGTGGAGGGATGTCGCAGACAATGTTCAGTCGGGTGCTTCGGGATGTGTTGGAGGCCATGTTACATTTCCTGGACCTGTACATCTATTTCCCCACACCCCAACGACTTGCAGACATAAAGGGTGACTTCTATGCCCTGGGGAGGATGCCAAATGTCATAGGCTCCATTGACGGGACACATGTGGCTTTGGTGCCACCACAGGCACATGAGCTGCCATACAGGAACCGCAAGCATTTCCACTCCATCAATGCTCTGGTGGTTTGTTTGGCGGACATGACAATCTCCCATGTGTGTGCCCGTTTCCCTGGGTCTGCGCATGATGCCTATGTGATGAGGAGTAGTCGTGTCCCTAGACTGATGTCACGGATGCAGAATCTACGTGCCTGGCTTGTTGGTGTGTACTGACTTTTCCTCATTGTGTGTGCCTGCCAATTGTGTGCTACCTGTTTTTCTCCAACTCCTCTAATGTGCATGTGTTTGTATGTAGGTGACTCTGGATATCCCAACATGCCATGGTTGCTGACACCCCTGAGGAACCCTGTGACACCAGCCGAGATGCGCTACAACCAGGCACATGGTCGTACCAGGAGGGTGATAGAGCGGACATTTGGACTCCTGAAGAGCCGCTTCAGGTGTTTAGACAAGACAGGAGGTGCCCTCCCGTATGCCCCTGCTAAGGTGTGCCGGATCATCATCGTAGCATGCATGCTGCACAATCTGGCAGTGCGAAGGGAGTTGCCCCTCATCCAGGATGACAATGACCAACACCCGCCACCTGTGGAGGATCCTGGCCTGGGCCAGGATGCCAGTAGCGATGATGAGGCTGCGGAGGATGTCCGCACACAGCTCATCAACAACTTCTTCTCCTGAATGTGAGTATACAGTGATGTGTTGTAAATGTGTTGTGTGTGCATGTTTTGTGTGTGTGGTGCACCTTGCGTGTGGCTGTGTGCTACTTGTGTGGATGCCTGCAGTGATGTGTCCATCCAGTTTACCTGTACTCCCCACCAGTTGTGTGATGTTTAGTATTTTGGGGTGGTGTAGTCTGTGATTTGTGTTTGCCATGTGTGTTGCAGTTGTATGGCGTCATGCAGTGTTAACAATTGTGTTTCTGTCTGTCCTTCACAGGGTACTGTGGCTGTTGTTTGGTGTACAGAGACCCCTGATGCCCATGCTCCACTGCCAGGATGGAGTCGTTAATGTCCCGACGAGTGATGTGCCAGGCACCCCAGGACTTCCGTAGTTATCCACTTGGTGACCGTGTGCCCACTGTCAGGTGTTGCTAGCTTGCATGTGTGCAATAAGGGACATGTGGCAATTGCCTGACAATAAACTGTGCTGCACCTTCTGATGTGTGTTGCTTGTGCCTACACATCAGACTGACATTGACGTACTGCACTTGTGGGCCTGTCACCACTGACTCAGGTTGGCTGTGTAGTTTGTGCATACCACAGGCTTGCTTGTTAACATTGATGTTGGCAATGAATTGGTTGGACGTGGTGGGCATGTGTAAAGTAGACCTGGTGGTGTGTCTCCCACATATGTGGCACATTGGCCTGACTGACATGACAGTGTACTCATCACAGTACAGGTTTGCATGCACAGTGTTCTTCAGCACATCCAGATCTACATGCCACTGGCAACCTCTCAATCACCACAGAGTCACGTCTTGTGTTTAGGTGAATTTATTAGCACATAAGTGGGGATGGTGCTCAGGATTGGGAGTGTTGTCCGTTGGCTTTAGAATCCAAAGTTCACAGATAACAAGTTAGGAGTGTTGGTAGATGAAATGTCTAGAGTACAGTCCACAGTCATTAAGCACATTGTTCCAACTCAGACCCTCCATGTCATGTGGGGGAGTACGATGTCGTACAACAAGGTGAACGGTTTGCACACAAAGGTCACTGTCCAGAACAGGTGTTGGTTTCCTGGGGGATGTGCATGGGCATCTTCGTCTCACTTGTTCCTCACCGGACGACCCCTCTTCTTCTTCTCAGGGGGAGTCTCACCTGCAGGCTGCTGCCGTGCACGGGGGCTTCCACCAGACCCCCCTCACTCCCTGTGGCAGTGGCAGATGTTGTTGCCCGAGATGTAGTCGTCGCACAGGGAGGTGGGCTCAAGTTGGTGCTGATCTGGCGGAGGCAGGTCAACATTTCCCGGTGCACCACTGCTATATCTTCCATGGTATCCCACTTGGACTCCATATTTGACAGGTGTGTTTCAACACGGGACATGTGGGAGTCCAAGCGGGCATGGTGGGCAGCCTGCTGTTCTTTGATGTCCGTGAGGATCCCCACTACCTGGCTGAACCCTCCGGTGCTCTCCTGGTACGCATCCATGATGCGTTCCAGGTGGGTGTCATCCTGCAGACCCGCACCCTCAGTGGAGCCTCTACTCGGCCTCCCACCCCTCCCACCACCCCTCGCCACACGGCCAGCACCTGTGGTGTTCCGCACAGGTGTCACAGGGGGACCTTGGATGTTGTTGCTGTTGTCAGGTGCCCTGGTGCCCTGTGACTCTGTGCCGTCTGATGGTTCGGTGGGTCTGTCCGTGTTGGCAGGGGTGGCTTGCGGTGTATCAGCAGTTGCAGGGGTGGTTTCAAGGGGGCAGGTGAATGTTGCCGAGGGGCTGCATGAGGGCCGAGACCGGAGGGGCCAGCTTGGGTGTCGTCCGACGAGGTGTGAGACTGTGCGCCACCGGAGCCAGGTGGGTCCACCGGAGCCTGGGACTGGGACTCTTCCTCGTCTGTGGTTGAGTCCACATCTGCCCCTGTGTTTGGAAGGAAGACACAATGTTAGTGATGTATTCATGGACATCAATGGTTCATACACATGACATTGGCCACTGTGGTTGGTGTTGCATGCCTGTCCATTGCATCATCCTACTTTGTCACTGCGGGAGATTTCCATTAGTGTGGTGCATTCACCTGACACCCTGAGGCACTTTGGTTGTCAAGTCTAGCTGTCTGCCTGCCTGGCATCTTAATTGCACGCTGGATTGTACTGTGCCATTCCTGCACTGGTGCTGACACATGCCTGACACAGGTGTTTCATCCCTGTCAACATTTGTGCTTTGACGCTGGCATCCTTGCAAAGGCACCTAGTTTGGGATCTCTGTTTGGGGCATGTGTGATGCCAGTTTGTGTCAGTCAATGTGCATCACATTAGTGTGTCTGCACAACCTGGTCACAGTCCAGCATGCCCGGGTTGTCCTGATGTTCTCTTCTGTGTTGTCTGTGTCCCCAGTCCACATCCCATTTCACACAGGTGATGGTGTCACTGTTGCTAATGGAGTTGTGTGTGAGTTTTGTGTTTGCACACATGCTTTGTGATGTGAATGTCCTCCATGGTGGTATGGACTGTTCGCTGCGGCTGTCTTTCTTCACTAGAGTCGTGACCAGAGGTGTGTGTTCGGTTGCTTCAGCTGTGACTTGCATGCCTGCTCCAGTGCAGCCCATGTTAGTCCTTGTGTCCCCAGTGTCCATGTCAGTGAGTGCTGTGTGGTGTGGATGATGCCTACAATACTGGACAATGTCTGCGTTTCATGTGGCTGACAACGGGTGTTTGAGTGTATGTCAGCATGCTACAGTGTGAGGGATGTTGGTAGGTCCATTGTAGTCAGTCAGGTGTCCCCTGTCACTGCTGTGTATGTGAGTTGCTGTGTGTTTGGGTCTCTGTGGTAGGTCTGCATTTCTGCACTTGTCAACTACAATCCGCGCCTACCTGTCCAGGCCAGAGGGGTCCCTGGGACACTGCATCCCCGGAGGTTGAGTGCAAAGGTACATTTGCAATAGCTGGCAGTGTGACTGTGATTGGGTTGGTCGATGCGTGTGTGTGACTAGCAGCCTACTCATACATTGTATCCATGTGTCAGCCATCTTGCCCTGCTCTTTGGTTTGGCAGTGTGTGTTCCCAGGGCTGCTGTTAGTTTTTGCTGGATAGATGTGATTTGCAGCTGCCTCAATGGTTTTCAGTGTCATTGCAGTACCTCCTCCTCCCCCAGGGGCCAGGCAATTCACACAGAGACATGCTTCAATGTCGGTGAGTGTGGGTTGATGTTGAGGTTGTGAGTCAGTGGTGTAGTGGTGGTTGTACACAAGTGGCAACAGTCCCTGTACGTCACACAGCAGTAGCCAGTATGGTGGGTCTTGGGTGTTGTTTGCATGAAGTGTGGGTAAATGCCTTCTCCCAGGTGAGTTGTGTGGAGTTTGTGTTGAGGGGTGTGTGACAGCACATGGTGGTGGGCATGGTCAGAGCTGGCAGTGCTTCTCCCTCCATGGCCAGATGGGCCACTATTGTGTATGCTTCCCTTGCAGGGAGTGGCAGTTGACTTTCAGGATGTCAGGCATCAGGGTCCTGCATTTGGTATGTGCACATAGCCCATCAGGGCCTTGTGCTCCCCACAGCAGGACCCAGTGTCAGCCATCTTGAGGGTACATTTCCACTGCCTGTGAGGTGCGTATGGTTAGAAGTGGTGTTGTTGGTCCATTTGTGAGGGGGGCTATTGGCTGTGACTACAACTCCCATCATGCTTTTGGCTACACTGACTTCCCCAACATCCCCGAGCTTCCTTCCTGTGGGTCAGGTTCCCTGTGAGGTGGTGTGACAGTGGTGGCAGACTGTGTGGCAGTGTCTGTTGGGGTTTTGTGGCACTGAGTTGCTCTGATGTTTGCTAGGTTTGTACACGTGATGACATAGTTCAATGTTGGTATGAGATAGCAGGTGTTGTGTTGCTGTGCCAGGCATATGGCTGTAGGGATGACTTTGTTTGTGTTACTGTGGCTTTGTTGACGGAAGTTGTTTTGCCTGTCCCCTTGACGGTGACATGTGTACATGGCCCCACAATCTTGAGTCTCTTATTTGTGTACTCACCAGGCTCTGGGATGTCAGTCAGACCATGTATGCTCTCCGGTGGTAAGATGGCCTGCACCTTCTCCTCCCAGGACCTGAAGTAAACGGGTTTGGCAGGGGGCCGCTGCCGGTGTGCTTGCTGAGCTTATGGTCCTTCTCCAGCAGCTTCTTGACCCTCCTGCGCACGTCATACCACCTGTTCTGGCAGTCGTCCTTTGTGCGCAAACAAGGTGCTTGTGCGTTCACCTTGTTGACGATTCTCTCCCACATCTTGGCCTTCTGGGACATGGGGGTCTTCTGTCATGTGCCAAACAAATGTGGCTCTACTCTGATGATTTCATCTACCAGCACTGTCAACTCACTATCTGTGAACTTTGGATTCTTCTTGGGGGGCATGGTGGTGGTGGTGGTGTGAGGGTGGTGGGTTGGTGGTGGTGGTGGTGGTTGTGGTGAGGGGGGTGGATGTGGGAGTTGGGGTAGTGGTGTTGGGGTGGGGGTGGTGGGGGTGGCAGTGGTGAGGGGGGTGGATGGGGGAGTTGTGGTAGTGGTGTTGGGGGGTGGGGGGTGGTGGTGGTGGTGGTGGTGGTGGTGGTAGTAGTGGTGAGTGGGGTGGATGGGGGGTTGGGGTACTGGTGTTGGGGGTGGTGGTGGTGGTGGTGGTAGTGGTGAGGGGGGTGGATGGGGGAGTTGTGGTTGTGGGGGGGGGTTGGTGAAGGTGAGGGGTGAGTGGATGGGGGGTTTGGGGTAGTGGGGGGTGGTGTTGGTGGTGAGGGTGGGGTGGATGGGGGGGTTTGGGGTGGTGGTGGGGTGGTGGTGGTGGTGATTGGTGTGTGTGTGTGTGAGGGTGCAAGTGAGGTTTGTGGGTGTGTGTGTGTGAATGCTGTTGGTGAGATGGCAATGGTGTGTGTCAGCAGAGTTGTGTGTGTGGAGGTTCTCAGGAAATGGCAATGGCTCATGGGAGTGATTGGTGGCCTTTAAATATGTTGAGTTGTGGGTGTGTCTCTCTTAATTGATTTTTTTTTTTTTTATATATTTTCGTTGTCAGTGCTTGTTTGGTCCTTTTTTTGTGTTTGGTCAGCTGTTGTTTGTGTGTGTGTACGAGATGTTCTTCTGACCGTGCCGGACGCTGCTGGTGAGTCGTACAGGCTTCTCCGAGCCTTTCACGCTGTTGTTATGCTGTGTTGTGTATGTCGTGTGCGACTCGGTCAATGGGCGTTCGACTCAGTCGTGGGCGTTCGTTTCGCTCGCGGGAGTTCGAGTCGGTCGCGGGCGGAGTCCGTTGGTTTGAGTGTTTGTATCGTGTGCGTGTCGGTCATGCGGCTTGTGCTCCATGCGAGTCGTTCTTGTTTCCCACGTATGGCATCGTACTTTGCAACTCGTGCGTCACGGGTACGTGTCGCTCGGCTCCGTTCCGGGAACGTGTCGGACGGTACTGCTCTAGGGCTTTTTCCGGCCGGAGGCTATTTTTCCGTACGGCTCCGTCGTCCGGTTCATATTCGGGTGAGTCGGTTGGGATTCACAGGCTTTCCATCGTACTGCGCGGGTCGTACGGCGGCGAGACGTGTCGGTCGGTACTTTATCCCGGGACGTGTCGGTCGGTTCACTTTACAAACGGAATCGGAATCGACCCCTGAGTGTAATCACACAATATAAAAAGATTTATGTTAAAAAGATTGAGGCTATTTATATCAACTGGAGTTTGCCTCCAACTTTCAATACCTTATGAGTACAATTCATCAATCAATATATATACATAGTTAAATGACCACATAATATACCAAACAATCACATAAACAAATACAAAGGAATTTTTATATATTCACATCTGGCTTATGACCACTAAAATTTAAAAACATGTAGTTGTCGACGCAGCGTTTCGGTGGATCATATCCAATACAACCACCTTCTTCAGGACATTGATTTTGTGACAACAATCATCTAAAAAACATATAAAACATAATTACTCCTTTTACATATATGACATTAGTTACATCTCAAGAGTTCAGTTCACATACATATGTATATCCTATCATCCATTCTACCCGTATAATATTCCACTTGCATTCTACTTGGAATAGATTTCTTTTAATTGCGATGCTCGAAACCTCACATTTTTCTATATCGTCAATTCGGTCATACCCCTATTATCTCTGATCCCTTAAATGTATGGATTCAGCTTAGGGTCTACTCAGAAATTAAACCTCATAATTAATCCATTTCTATACGTGTGTGGTTGTTGTGCACAGGAAACCCTCGGGTATTTGCCACACTCCCGGAGTCATTTTAGCTATTAAAATAAGAAGACACAATAACTTAGGGGCTGATTACGATGGCGGGCGGATCGCCACCGCTGGCCCGGCGGTGGCGATCCGCCCGCCATCAAAAGGTGATTTACCCACCGCCATAATAGGATGGCGGTGGGAATCACTATTGTTCTGCGGTGGTCGGAAACACCAACCGCCACGGTTCCGCAAGGAAGTCCTTTTCCGCACGCCTTGCGGAACCCGGAACCAGGCAATCATTGCGGCGGTGCCGTGCAGGCACTGCCGCAGTGTTTACATTGGCCCTCTCCGCCTGTCTTTTTGCGGCGGATTCTCCGCCGCTAAAAGGCTTGCGCAAGACTGGCTTTGGGGGCCCGTTGCGGGCCCCCTGGGCGGGGTCATCTGTGCACTGGAGGGGTACCCATGGTACCCCCCTCCATTTCCATGCACAAGGTGACAGGCACCGCGCGGTGCCTGCCACGTTGTGCAGGGAAATGCACAACATGGCCATTTCACATTGTGGCGGGTGCTGCAGCCAGCAGCACCCGCCGCAATGTTAAATCTCCAGATCCGACCGCCACGGTGGCGGTCGCATCATGATCAGGGTGGCGGGACCGCCTCATGGCAGGCGAGCGGTCCCGTTACTGCTAGGATGGCGGGCGGACCTTAGTCCGCCCGCCATCCTAATCAGCCCCTTAAATTCCTGGATAGTCTAGTCGTCATCTAGTTCCTTATTCACCCATTCAGGGGGAGCACTCCTTACCTCTCTATTCACTTTTGATCCATCCTCCAATATTTAATTGATTCCTATTACGTTTCCGTTCTCTTGGAGTTAGATGGACTCTACGAGGTAATCACAAAATGCCCTTCAGTGGAGGTAACAACGATTAACATTCTTTTTAATCACTCCATTAAACTTCTTAGGGGCCGATTCCGATCTCGGTCGGAGGCGCACCCAATACTATTCGGTCGGGAAAAAAGCCATGCGAAAGCCAGTTTCCCGACCGATCCGTACAGCACACCGAACGAGCAAGTACGATGCGCACAACAGCAAAGAATCCGGCCGAGCCGTACTCACCCAAACCAGGTCCTGTTCTCCGACCGAGGCGAATCCGGAAACGCCGAATCGAGTCGCACGGAAGGGAAAATGCAGCCCCGTCCGGCCGGACAAGTACGATGCGCTTTCCGTACGCGCCGAACCCGTCGCTACGCACGGCACGTCAAAGCATCCGGGAGAGGCGCACATAAGCTCCGAATCGCGCCACAACACGATCCACGGCTACGAGACGAACACAGCACAGACGAGGACGACGCGAAGCGGCGAGGACGAAGCGAGCGGCGAGGACGAAGCCAAGCGACGAGGACGACGCGAAGCAACGAGAAGGACGAACGACACGAACCAACCATGAATCCCTTCGTCCCGATCATACCAATATTCTACATCTACTACCGGAACAGGCACGGACGCGTACGGCGCAGAAGGTAAGTCAGACACCAACCACAAAACACATACAACACGTACACGACACATCACACACATACACTGGGAATCTGAATATACTTACACCAGCAGCACCATAGGGGCGGGATGCCCATCACCAATGCCACATATGCACACAGGGGCCTGAATGCGCGCCACCACCCCAACCCAGGGGGCTGGATGCCAACCACCACAACCACCCTTAGCCAGGGGGTGCCAGATGCCCACCACCACTACCACCCTTAGCCAGGGGGCAGGATGCCTACCTCTACTACCACCCTTAGCCAGGGGGCAGGATGCCCACCACTACTACCACCCTCACCCAGGGGGCAGGATGCCCACCACTACTACCACCCTTAGCCAGGGGGCAGGATGCCCACCACTACTACCACCCTCACCCAGGGGGCAGGATGCCCACCACTACTACCACCCTCACCCAGGGGGGCAGGATGCCTACCACTACTACCACCCTTAGCCAGGGGGCAGGATGCCTACCACTACTACCACCCTTAGCCAGGGGGCAGGATGCCTACCTCTACTACCACCCTCACCCAGGGGGGCAGGATGCCCACCACTACTACCACCCTCACCCAGGGGGCAGGATGCCCACCACTACTACCACCCTTAGCCAGGGGGCAGGATGCCTACCTCTACTACCACCCTTAGCCAGGGGGCAGGATGCCTACCTCTACTACCACCCTCACCCAGGGGGGCAGGATGCCCACCACTACTACCACCCTCACCCAGGGGGGCAGGATGCCCACCACTACTACCACCCTTAGCCAGGGGGCAGGATGCCTACCTCTACTACCACCCTTAGCCAGGGGGCAGGATGCCTACCTCTACTACCACCCTCACCCAGGGGGCAGGATGCCCACCACTACTACCACCCTCACCCAGGGGGCAGGATGCCCACCACTACTACCACCCTTAGCCAGGGGGCAGGATGCCCACCACTACTACCACCCTTAGCCAGGGGGCAGGATGCCCACCACTACTACCACCCTCACCCAGGGGGGCAGGATGCCCACCACTACTACCACCCTCACCCAGGGGGCAGGATGCCTACCACTACTACCACCCTTAGCCAGGGGGCAGGATGCCTACCACTACTACCACCCTTAGCCAGGGGGGCTGGATGCCTACCACTACTACCACCCTCAGCCAGGGGGCAGGATGCCTACCACTACTACCACCCTTAGCCAGGGGGCAGGATGCCTACCACTACTACCACCCTTAGCCAGGGGGCAGGATGCCTACCTCTACTACCACCCTTAGCCAGGGGGCAGGATGCCCACCACTACTACCACCCTCACCCAGGGGGCAGGATGCCCACCACTACTACCACCCTCACCCAGGGGGCAGGATGCCTACCACTACTACCACCCTTAGCCAGGGGGCAGGATGCCTACCACTACTACCACCCTTAGCCAGGGGGCAGGATGCCTACCTCTACTACCACCCTCACCCAGGGGGCAGGATGCCCACCACTACTACCACCCTCACCCAGGGGGGCAGGATGCCCACCACTACTACCACCCTTAGCCAGGGGGCAGGATGCCTACCTCTACTACCACCCTTAGCCAGGGGGCAGGATGCCCACCACTACTACCACCCTCACCCAGGGGGCAGGATGCCCACCACTACTACCACCCTCACCCAGGGGGCAGGATGCCTACCACTACTACCACCCTTAGCCAGGGGGCAGGATGCCTACCACTACTACCACCCTTAGCCAGGGGGCAGGATGCCTACCTCTACTACCACCCTCACCCAGGGGGCAGGATGCCCACCACTACTACCACCCTCACCCAGGGGGGCAGGATGCCCACCACTACTACCACCCTCACCCAGGGGGGCAGGATGCCCACCACTACTACCACCCTTAGCCAGGGGGCAGGATGCCCACCACTACTACCACCCTTAGCCAGGGGGCAGGATGCCCACCACTACTACCACCCTCACCCAGGGGGCAGGATGCCCACCACTACTACCACCCTCACCCAGGGGGGCAGGATGCCTACCACTACTACCACCCTTAGCCAGGGGGCAGGATGCCCACCACTACTACCACCCTTAGCCAGGGGGCTGGATGCCTACCACTACTACCACCCTCAACCAGGGGGCAGGATGCCTACCACTACTACCACCCTTAGCCAGGGGGCAGGATGCCTACCACTACTACCACCCTTAGCCAGGGGGCAGGATGCCTACCTCTACTACCACCCTTAGCCAGGGGGCAGGATGCCCACCACTACTACCACCCCCACTCATAGGATGGACAATGCATGACACAACAAGCACACCACAACCTAGGGAATGCAAGATTAAGACATCCCCCACCACCATGACAAGCGTGTGAGCAGGCTATGTCAAATGCCTACAACACCGAACATGACATTGAACATACAATGTGACTCCCTAGCACATGTGCCACACATATATGTGTGTGGCACCCACAATGCAAGCAGCCCATGACCATTGTGGCAATGGGGCCTAAACCCCCATCATCACAGTGACCAAAAGGCAAGTGTGGGGTCCATAGCTGAAGCACATTTTGACCATTGTGGCAATGGGGTCTAAACCCCCATCATCACAGTGACCAAAAGGCAAGTGTGGGGTCCATAGCTGAAGCACATTTTGACCATTGTGGCAATGGGGTCTAAACCCCCATCATCACAGTGACCAAAAGGCAAGTGTGGGGTCCATAGCTGAAGCACATTTTGACCATTGTGGCAATGGGGTCTAAACCCCCATCATCACAGTGACCAAAAGGGAAGTGTGGGGTCCATAGCTGAAGCACATTTTGACCATTGTGGCAATGGGGTCTACACCCTCATCATCACAGTGACCAAAAGGTAATTGTTGACAAAGAAAGAGCTGCAACTGCCAAACTGCATGGATCATTCCTGGTCACAGAACCAAAAACTCATCTGTGGCAAAGTAGTGTATGTGTCCCATTGCAACATAAATTGGGTGAGCCAAATACTGCAGTGCAAATGAGACATTCCTTTGGCCATGTGCAGACAAACAACACCCATGGGGGCTGAGACCGTCAACAGTCATCAATGACACAATGACAGAAGTGACCATCAGAATGCAGACCCACATATTTGCACCAATGGGCACACAAATGCAGATATCCTGTGGAGACAGCAGATGTGAGGTGAACAGATACCATACCATGGCAGCAATGGGACACACAAACCATGATCACTGTGCTGACCGATGACCTAGGAGTCCCAGGGACAGCAGGGGAAACACACCAAACAACATACAGCCAATGGCACACCCAAGATATGCCAATGCAGTGGTGCAGATGCACAAACACAAACAGGCAGACCAACACTGTCATCATACACAGCAGGTGAGGGTGGGGGTGCCAGTGTCCCCAGGCAACAACACAACACATGAGGAGAGCTGAATACCAATCATACAGATGTGCATACACTGCCACACTAAGGTAACTCATGGATCCAAATCCCCTATGTGGGCAAGCAGGCATTGACAGGTGAGAGGGAGCACAAAACACACATGTCACACAGGCACGTAGGAACAACAACTGACACAGCAAGTCACAGACACACCACAGCACCACCCCCAGGGCCCCCACAATGTGGTGACCCTGGGGTGAATAAAAATACCACTGTGATGACAAAGCTGAATGTCGTTCACACTGTGAACCACAGTCAGGTGTCCTGAGCAACAAACTACCATCACACCTACACAAGCACAAATCAATCAGCATGGCCAGTAAGCCAAGGCCAACATGGAGGCAGGGGTCTAGCCGGGCAACAACTCTCATCTGCACACACTCAAGACCACACCCCTCGACCTCCAACAATGTGCAGCAGTGAAGTACACATGCACTGGTGACATTGCACATGCACCCATGACTATTCCAGGGTGGTGGGTGGGAACCAAGGTGCAGAAACACATCACACATGGACACTCAACAAGACTCCTGAATGTCTGACACACTGCACACTACGCTGTACATGGACATGACGGCAATACCACACCGACCAATGGGATCCCAGCCACAGTCACACACCAATGAAGAAGCCAAGGTCACCCACAAAGAACACACATAGACAACAACCAACATTGCAGCCCGGACCCTAAGGAGTGCCAGCAGTCACACACACAACGTGTCACAATCACTGAAAGATAACACAAACTGGAAATCACATGACAGGGGCAAACAACAAGTGCCAAGGGAAACCTGACTGTGACCCATCTGCGTCAGCACACAAACTCTGCCCTGACAGCAAACACACCTATGGGTGACACCCTGATGACCAGTAATGTGCCATGCACCCACATCACAGAGAACACAGGGAGAAGACTTTGGGGGAACATAGCTCAAGTCAGCAAGCATCACAAACAGGTACAACACTAGGGATCACAGCATGCGCAGATAAATGGAAGTGAACACACAGACATGCACATACAACACACACCTTGGGCGCAGGCAATGTCACACGTGTACACACTGCCATGAGGGGACTCCACTCCTGTGTGAGGAAAGCTGTGCCATATGTTGCCTCAGTAGGGCCCCATCATGTCAGCTGAGCACTTGGTCACACAATCAACAATTAGCACCAAATGAGGGCTCCCATCACATCAGCCTGGTCATGGATGTGCCAACGGAATCATCAGCACAGATCCAACACACTTGTATAGCAATGTTGCACTGACTACACGGATGAGTCCCTCCCCATTGATGCCCAAACCTGCATGTCCACTGGAGATGGCAACACGGTCAGGGAAGTAGACAAATGCAACGATGGCAGGCACAACAGATGTGCAGGGGTGGAAGCCACAGATATGAAATTGCCAATGTAAGTAGGAAATCCCATTGCCAAATACTGAACACATGACACCCTCAGATTCTGCTATGGATGACATGGATACACCACATGATAGGACACATTCCCCCTGGACCACATGGGTTCCTGCACAGTAACACTTCATAATCATGAGACCAGATATCACCATCACTGCAGCAAGGGCATGGTTAGCTGCACCAACAACATGTACATCTGAAGCATGAGCACTAGAGAAAAGAAAGTTGCTTTATTCAGCATATGTGTTGAATGACAAACGAAGTCCTGAAAAAAGAGCAAAGGCCAATGGCCAGTCCATTGTCAAAGTTCAAACAGGGTGACACTGGCAGATGTCACCCTACGCATGCCTGCACAATACCAGGGACAATCCACTAGGAGGGGCAACCGGGGGGCAGGCCAGGCACCGCAGGGACAGGATCAGGGCTCACCAGGGGGAGTCAGGGAAGGGGTGGTGGGTGCTGGAGAGCCACTGACAACTGCAGTGGAGGTGTCTGACATGGTGTGTGCCGGCACAACTGGGGGCATGACACAGATGTCGTGGGTGCTGGCACAACTGCAGTGGACCCTGCAGATGGGGTGGACAGGTCCGCCACTGCAGTGCCCAAGTCAGACAGGGCGGTAGTGGACTCCACTGCAGTGCCTACCTCCAGGGGAGGAGAATGGGGAACAGGCAAGGTGGGTTGGACAGAGGGGAGGACACCCTCACCACATCAGTGGCACAGACAAGCGCAGCGGGGGTGTGGTGCTGGGAGAGCAAGTGGCAGGGGAGAAGGCCGGATCATCTTGGGGATGGTATATCTGTGGGTGGGGGAACCTGGGGCAGGGTGTGGTGGGGGCACCTGTGCAGTGGGGGCCTGAGGGATGGAGGACGGAGACCTTGTGCCTGAGCTGCAGGGCGGTGGCGGGGTCTTGCTCTTAGGACTCCGGGGGGACTTGCGGGTGGGGGCCTCAGTCCGTCTGCGCCTGGGGGAGGGTGTCCGGGGGCGAGGGCACTCTGCTCCGTGTGGGTGGGCTTCCTCTTCCCCCGGGATGCTGGAGCAGCTTCATCGGTGGGGAAGAGGCCGAGGTCACAGAGGAAGAGCTGCTGTGACTTTGGGGTTGCAGGTGAGGCAAGGGAGGGTGCTTTGGAGGGAGAGGGAACTGAGGACTGCGCAGTGCATGTGGATGCGTGTGTGTGTTCCAGGGCCCCATCCCCTGTGAGTCTGGCTTCAGTCCCCTGAATGTGCGTGCGTGTGCGTTTTGTCATTGGCGTGTGTGTCAGTGTGCTGGATGTGTGTGTGCTGGTGTGTGCCTGTGCCGTGTGTGTGTGCCTGGGATGGGTAAGGTGCTGGGGAGTGTGGATGGAGCAGAGGCAGGAGGGGTGAGGGACCGTTTGAGGAGGGACACTGCTGCCGTCAGGGAGGAGTCCATGGACCTATTGCCCCTCTGTAGGTCAGACATGCCCGATGAGATGCCCTCCATGAACGACACCAGCTGAGTCAACAGCGCGGTGTGCGCATGGAGGACACTCAGCATGGCTGTCTGGCCTACATGGAGCTGGCGAAGGAGGTACACAGACTCCTCACTCAGGGCAGCAGGGGACACAGGGGCAGGGGCTGCGGTGCCTGGCCCAAAGGAGACACGCTCCCGGACATGGGAGCCTCCACGGACCTGGGGAATGGGAGCCGATGGGAGGGCGGTGGTGGTGCTGGTGGTGGCGGGGACAGCAACACTAGCTGGGGTGTGGTGGCTGCTGACACCCGCCTCCACAAGGGAGTCATCCTCCGAGTTGCTCTGGTCCTCAGCTGAGGTGGATGCTGCTGAGGACTCCTCAGTGTGGCTCCCCTCGCCCTCCATGCCACTGGGTCCCTCCGACCACTCCTCGGCTGCTGACCCGTTCTGGCTCTCTGGCTCCTCCTGGTCCGTGGAGCTGTCCCCTTCCGTGGCCGTGGATGTATCTGCAAACAATGGGGAAACAGACAGACATCAGTCACCTGCACATAACGCACACACCACTGTGAGCACAGCACATCACAGAGCAAGCCCTGGCATCATTAGTTGTACATTGCTAAAAGTGCACTAACTGAACAGGAGAAGTCAATTGTCAGTCTGATGCCAAGCATGGCACTCACATCCCACATGGCCTTGCACCCATCTGTCTGGTGTCTGTTGGATTGCAACACCCCAGTGTTGACACATGCACCAAGTACACAGTAGTTGGACAGTGCAGAGGACACGGTGTGGCATGTGGACATGCACATCACAGCTCTTGCCACTGAGTCAGTACAGGTTTACGGATGTAAGGGATGCCCAGAGTCAAATAGGAAATGCATGTGATGCATACCAGCGACAGACACCATGATGCACCCATGTCCTGATAGCCAGCGCCACTATGGTGTGCATGTAGCACATGTCACTCCCCTGCAGGCTCACCAATCAGTAGACACATGCCATGGCGGAGGCATGACTGCAAAGTCATACATCACTGTCTCAGTGATGTATGACTTTGCAGCCAGACTAACAACACTCTGCACTGTGTCACAATAGTAGGTCATGGGGAATGCAAGTCCTGGAGCTGCACAAGTGCACATGTACATCCCCCACAACACATCCTCTTAACCCTCATCTGTCCAGGTCATACCTATTGGACATACGGGAGACCTGTGACACTACCCTCGGAACCTGAGCCCCTCACACTCTGCTGTGCATGGGGAACAGCTGCCTGAACTTCACATTTACATGCCCCAGTCTGCATGGGCAGCTGATCAGACACCTATGTGACACACAAGTATCGTCTCCTATGGTCACATCTCCAGTGGCATGCTGAGCCCCTACCAAGAAACTCCACAGCAGTCCTGGCGACTAATCCACAGCACACTGACACAGAGGCAGACACCTGAGGGGTCAAATCACTGCGCACAATGTGTCAGCTGATACACGGGAGTGGGAGTACAGAGTGTATTGTATGGCCTGGAGTAGGCATGACTGTCCAGCCCCACATGAATGAGGGATGAGCCCTGGACTGTAGGCAGCTGGCTAAGTATGTGTGACACACGTCATATACATACTCCTGGGGCCCAAACATTGTTCCCACCCGCAGCATGGGTGTGTGCCAGATACCCCAGCCACATGTGGTGGATCAGCTCAGCAATTGGACCACAGATCAAAGTAACACGCTGAATACATGTCAGAATACAGGCATTGTGTAAGCAATGGACCCACCCATGATGCCCACCACAGAGTCAGGGAAACAGATGCTGTCTCCCACCTTGAGTCAAGCAAACTGCAAGGACACAGTCCTAAGTGACAGAATTCCCTGCATGTAAGGGCCACACCTGGGTATCAGATGAGGAGTGGGCAGTGCACAATAGAGGGACATGGCTCCTGGACAACATGACTGCTGTACTGTGGCAGTTCAACCAGGCCCGAGGAGGGCACATAGCATGTTAGACAGAGTTCACAGTGCAGTCTTTGACTCACCCCTCCTTGCTGCTCTCTGGCCTTCAGCTGCCCATCCAGGTCTGGAAAGACCACCGCCAGGATCCTGAGCATGTGGGGGGTCAGGGTCCGTGTTCCGCCCCTCCTGCGAGGAGGCGACAGCTTCAGCTGGACCCGTGCAATCCTCCGGGTCCAGCCCCGAAGGTCCTGCCACCTCTTTTGGCAGTTGCGGATCCGGCGCTTGTAGACCCCACGGACCGGACAGCCCGGACGATGTCCTTCCAGATCTCATGCTTCCGATGGGCAGAAGCCTGTCAGGATGACAAAGTGATAAGGCCATTACTACACATGCAACATATCCGTGCATGACACAGTTGCATATACATGTCGCAATCACAGGGGCACATGGTGTACCCAGGCAGTGCACGGCTGCCCATGGACAGTTTTCCAGAAGTCACTACATGGTATCATTGCATGGGGAGTAAAACCCTGTTCAGAAGCACTGTCACTGCACCATACCTGTCCAGTGCAAGTCACTACACACTATGGGGGTGACAACTACTCAGTGAGCCTGCTAGCCAGTGGCGTGCAGACTCTCAGCCTTGCTAGTCAGACAAAATGCACATTCAGAAAGGCAGTGCACAGGACACTCACCTGCTCCACTGGTGTCCCATACAGCTTGCTGTACTGTGGAAGTAGGCTGTCCAGCAGGGCCTGGTTCTCTTCAAGGCTGAAGGCTGGGGCTCTCTCCACAGTACGTGCCATTGCAGGGTCCAGAGGGGCAGAGACAGCAGCAGTGCAGTGGCAGATGTCGTCTTGGAGCATGTAGTGCAGGCAAGTGGGCTCTCAGGGGAACATGCCAGCAATATATATGTGCTGGAGAGGCAGATACTGTCCCTTGTGTCCAAAGTGATAGGTCCAAGTCGTTTGCATCTTCTGAATCTGGCCAATCCATGGAATAGCAGCACCAAAACACGCCCACAGCATCCTTCAAATCTTCAACTTCATGACATACATGATTTTGCAACATTGTTGTGGGTGACCAACTGATTTTCCAGCAACCGACTCGTTCGAATATTCGAAAACGCGTCCGTTGCCAGGCAAGCCCATTGTCAATGGGTGCGCACCGATCGGTCCATTGCGGTACAACGCGCACAGGGGTACAACGCGTACCCGCACACATTGAAAGCAATGGGCCGGCCGGAGGCACCGATCGGTCCATTGCAGTTCAACGCGCACAGGGGTACAACGCGTACCCGCACACATTGAAATCAATGGGCCGGCCGGAGGCACCGATCGGTCCATTGCAGTACAACGCGCACAGGGGTACAACGCGTACCCCCACACATTGAAAGCAATGGGCCGGCCGGAGGCACCGATCGGTCCATTGCAGTACAACGCATCACTGTACATGTGACTGGCATATGTCAGCATGCCTGTCTCAGATGGACATATGCCAGCCACAGATAGCTCCCAGGGAGTGAGGGGCACACCTACATCACGACAGCCTGTCCAAACCTTATCATAAGGCATGTAAGGCTGCATTTCCTATTGTGTGTATGTTGGTGTACATGTTGTCCTGTCGGTGTCACCTGTGGGCAGCCACCCCCAGGCTGTGCACGTGTTCATGGGGACAGGATCCTGGGTGTTACGTGTACGTGACCACTGTGATGTGCAACTGTTCATATCTGTGCATGTGCCATGGTCACATTTCACAGTGGTGTTTGTGTATGTCATGTCACATACCCCGTGAGTCCCATGTGGGACGGTATGTTTGAGCCAGGGTGTCCCAGTGGCACAATAGTGATGGACCTCCACAGTCTTTGTGCATGTAGTGTTTACAATGTCTCTGATTTCATGTGCACAATGGGAGACAGTCTCCACATCCACGTTGTGTGTGCATGGACTCTGATGTTGTGCGTGTGTGTCACAGACGTCCATGTCTGTCCTGCCGTGGCAAGTGGGGCCACTACCTGTGGGGGTCATGTTTGTTTTGCTGTGGTGTACACATGATACTCCATGTGATGCCAGTGTCCATGTGGCATTACAGGGTCCCTGGGAATGTACCTGTCGTTGAGCTGTGGTGCCTGGGGCACATCTGTCCTCACATGTCACTGTGGGGGTGATTGTGACACAGCAGCAGGAGATGGGAACTGTGACACGGCATCATGATATCCAATGGGCCAACCTGGGACAAATTGATGCCACCTGTAGGACCGTGTTGACAGATGTTGGCCATGTATGTACCATACATGTCCTTCCGGTACTGCACACTTCATGTAGTTGTGCCTCATAATGATGTATGTTGGGATCTTGAGTGTGTTCAATGCCGCATATGTGGGGTGACTGACAATCTTGCTTACTTCTCCTCTGCACTGCAGGGCTCCTGCTGTCCATCGGCCATTCCCAGACCTGGCAACGATGGTGGAACGGGACAGCATCCGACGGTACCGCTTCACCAGGCAGCTGATTGAGGATTTGGCAGTGCAGTTGTCCCCACATTTGCAGCCTGGCCGGCCGTATCCTACAGCGCTGACCCCCAAGGTGAAGGTGATGGCAGCCCTACACTTCTTTGCCACCGGTACCTTCCAACATACTGTGGCGACTGCTGGTGGGATGTCACAGACCATGTTCAGCCGTGTGCTCCGCGATGTTTTGGCGGCAATGTTGCTCTTCCTGAACCGGTACATCTATTTCCCTAGACTGCGACGACTCACTGACGTGAAGAGTGACTTTTATGCCCTGGGGAGGATGCCGCATGTAATTGGCTCCATTGATGGGACACATGTGGCTTTGGTACCACCACAGGCCCAGGAGCAGGCCTACAGGAACCGCAAGCACTACCACTCGGTCAATGCACTGGTGGTGTGTCTTGCAGACATGACCATCACACACGTGTGTGCCCGTTTCCCTGGTTCAGCACACGATGCCTTTGTGATGAGGAGTAGTCGCATCCCCAGGATGATGGCACAGATGCAGAACCAGCGTGCCTGGCTTGTCGGTGTGTACTGACTTTGTGCCATTGTGTGTGATCTGATCTGTAGTATTCCGCCCACTTTTCCAAGTCAGCTAATGTGCACTTGTCTGGCCGTAGGTGACTCGGGATACCCCAACATGCCGTGGTTGCTGACACCCCTCAGGAACCCTGTGACACCTGCCCAGATGCGCTACAATGAGGCACATGGTCGGACCAGGAGAGTGATTGAGCGGACCTTTGGTCTCCTGAAGAGCCGCTTCCGCTGCCTGGACAAGACCGGAGGGTCCCTCCCATATGCCCCTGCGAAAGTGTGCAAGATTATCATCGTCTGCTGCATGCTCCACAACCTGGCAGTGCGGAAGGAGTTGCCTCTCATCCAGGATGACAATGACCAACATCCGCCACCTGTGGAGGATCCTGGCCTGGACCACGATGCCAGTGACGATGATGATGATGATGATGGTGATGGTGATGTCCGCACACAGCTCATCACCAACTTCTTTAGCTGAATGTGAGTATCCTGAGGTGTCATGTCAATGATGTGAGTTGGCATGATGTGTGGGTGGTGCTCTGGTGCTGTTGGAGTGTGTCCATGGGCTACTTGACTGGATGTGTGTTGCGATGTGTGGTGACAGGTGGGCTGTACTCCCCAACAGTGTTGACATGCTAACTTGGTTCTGGGTGGGTATCTTGTAACATGTATTGTGCATGAGTTTTGCTGTTCTGTCCTGTACTCCATTGCTTTTGACTGTGTGTCATTTCTGTCCTTCACAGGGTACTTTCAGATTCGTTTGGTCAACTGTGTCCACCGACGACGTGATTGCACATCCAGGCTGGTAGCTGTTGTGTCCCTACAGGTGATGTGCGCCACACCCATGGACTTCCTTCCGTCTACAGTTGTTGACTGTGTGCCCGCTACCAGGTGGGGTTACCTTGCATCTGTAGTGGTTACGGCATGTTGCAACTGTGTAATAAACCTGTGCTTCACTTTGTGATGTGCGTTGTCTGTGGTCACACATTTGACTGCCATTTGCTTACTGCACCTGTGGGCTACTTGACTACAACTGGGAATGGGTGTGGTGTCTGTGCATTGCACCGTCTTCCCTGGCAACATCAGTGTAGGCAATGAGTCAGATGGCCTAGGTGTGTATGTGTCGTGTAGCCCTGGTGGTGTGTCTCCCTCATGTGTGTCACGTTGCCTGTACTCACATGCCTGTGTTGTCCTTGCTGTTGCAGTTCGCATACACTGTGTAATTTTGCAGTTCATCATCCCCATAACAGCACCCACGTTGGAATCACGACAGAGGCAAGTATGGTGTATTAGTGTGTTTATTGTGATACATTTGTGTTAATAGTGCATAGGATGGGTTGTGCTGTACATGAATCTTGCAATCCCAAGTTCCTAGGTGAATTGAAAGTCCGGGTAGACAGGATCCCCAGTATCGGGGCCACAGTTGTCTGACACATTGGTCCAACTTGTACTCCCCATGCAATGTGTGGGAGTAGTGTTGCCGTCAACAGGGTGAACAGTCTGTGCACAAAGGCGAACATCCAGAACAGGTTCAGGCTTCCTGGGAGTTGCGCTTGGCCATCGGCCTCTCACTTTTCCCTCCTCGGACGACCCCTCTTCTTGGGGGGGGCCCTCAAGTGCAGGCTGCTGCGGTGCAGGGGACTCTCCGCCAGAGTCCTCCTCCCTCCCTGTGGCAGTTGCAGTTTGTTTGGCACCAGATGTTGTTGGCACACAGGGAGGTGTGGACTGGTTGCTGTTCATCTGGCGGAGGCATTGTAAAATGTCCCTGTGCACCGCCGTCATCTCATGCAGTGCATCCCACTTGGACTCCACGCGGGACATGTGTGAGTCCACACGGGACATGTGTGACTCCATGTGGGACATGTGGGAGTCCAAGCGGGCATGATGGGCAGCCTGCTGCTGTTTAATGTCTCTGAGGAGCCCCACTACCTGGCTGAGCTCTCCGGTGCTGGACTGGTACGCATCAGCTATGCGTACCAGTTGTGGGTCGTCATGCACACCAGCAACGTCTGCAAGCAGCGACCTCTGTCTCCCACCCCTCCCACCACCCCTGCTGACATGTGCAGTGTGTGCAGTGGCACGCACAGATAACCCTGGTCCACCTTGGGGGTTGGTGGTGGTGGTGGTGTCCATGGCCCCAGGTTGGTCCAGGGTCACTGTGCTGGTGTTGCTCCTTATTCTGTCCATGTCGGCAGGGATAGTATTCGTGGTGACAGTCGTTGTAGGGGTGGGTGCAGGGGGTGCAGCTGGTGGTCCTGCTGGTGCTGCAGCTGGTGGTCCTGCTGGTGCTGCATGTTGACTTGCACCGGATGTGCCAGGTTGTTCTTCATCGTCCGAGGAGGACAGAGGCTGTACGACGCCAGTGAGCTCGGCATCCTCTTGAGCCTGGGACTGGGACTCCTCAGCGTCTGCTGCTGTGTCCCCATCATCACCTGTTTTTGGGAGACACAAACAATGTATGTCATGTTTCTGCAGGCATCAATGGTTGACACACATGACAGTTGTGACTGTGCCTCTGGGTGCGGGCCTGTACATTGCATTGTCCTAAGTCGTCACAGTCAGGGGTTGATATTGGTGTGGCACATTGTCCTGCATTATTTGGGCATTTCTATGTATTTTCTGGGGTGTGAACATGGTCTGCATTGGTTGTGTTTGGTTGACAGCCGGACCTCCTTCCCACCCACCCAGCCAGTCAGTTATCCCACCATGGAACGTGCTTGCGTTGCAGGGAGTGTAAGTTGTCTCTCAGGATGTCAGTCAGTGGTGTCCTCCTGTTTGTTGGTGCACAGTTGGCAGCAGGGCCTTGTGCTCCCCACAGCAGTAGCCAGTGTGAGCCATCTTGTGAGTCCTTCTCCACTCCCTGTGATGTGAGCATGGTTCAGGGTGGTGTTGATGGGACAGTTGTGGGGGTGAGCTATGTCTGTGACTACGACTCCCATCATGCCATTGCCTCCACCCCACTTGCCAGCATTCCCATACTTACTTGCTTTTGTGTGGAGTTCAGTGGGTGTGGGTGTGAGGGCAATGGCAAGATGGCTGACAGTGGTGTCCTGCTATTGGTTGGTGTGCAGTACCCAGCATGCCCTTGTGCTCCCCACGACACAGCAACAGTGTCAGACATCTTTGATGGGCCTTTCCACTCTCTGTGGGATGTGCATGCGTGAGTGTGAGCTTGCTGGGCCATGTGGTGGGGGATGTAGGGCTGTGACTACGACTCCCATCATGCTATTGCCTCCTCCCCCTTCCCAGCATGCCCATGCTTCCTTCCTTTGACTCTGCTTCCCTGTGGGTTGGGCTGGCTGTGCTGACAGGATGGCTGGGAGTGTTGTCCTGGCAGTTGTTTGGCTAAGAGTCCCAAGAGTGTCCCTGTGCTTCACACAACATAACCCAGGGTGGTGGTGCTTTGTGGGATCTTGTGTTAGGATGGAGGGCATTGCATTCTACCAGGTGGGTACTGTGGAGTTTGTGTTGGGGGGTGTGAGGGGAGGTGCTGGTGACTATAGTCAGTGCTGCAAGTCCCCCTTCCCACCCAGCCAGCCAGATATCCCACCATGGAACGTGCTTGCATTGCAGGGAGTGGAAGTTGTCTCTCAGGATGTCAGTCAGTGGTGTCCTGCTGTTTGTTGGTGCACAGTTGGCAGCAGGGCCTTGTGCTCCCCACAGCAGTAGCCAGTGTCAGCCATCTTGTGAGTCCTTCTCCACTCCCTGTGATGTGAGCATGGTTCAGGGTGGTGTTGATGGGCCAGTTGTGAGGCTGAGCAATGTCTGTGACTACGACTCCCATCATGCTATTGCCTCCACCCCCCTTCCCAGCATGCCCATGCTTCCTTCCTTTTGACTCTGCTTCCCTGTGGGGTGGGCTGGCTGTGCTGACAGGATGGCTGGGAGTGTTGTCCTGGCAGTTGTTTGGCTAAGAGTCCCAAGAGTGTCCCTGTGCTTCACACAACATAACCCAGGGTGGTGGTGCTTTGTGGGATCTTGTGTTAGGATGGTGGGCATTGCATTCTACCAGGTGGGTACTGTGGAGTTTGTGTTGGGGGTGTGTGAGGGGAGGTGCTGGTGACTATAGTCAGTGCTGCAAGTCCCCCTTCCCACCCAGCCAGCCAGATATCCCACCATGGAACGTGCTTGCATTGCAGGGAGTGAAAGTTGTCTCTCAGGATGTCAGTCAGTGGTGTCCTGCTGTTTGTTGGTGCACAGTTGGCAGCAGGGCCTTGTGCTCCCCACAGCAGTAGCCAGTGTCAGCCATCTTGTGAGTCCTTCTCTACTCCCTGTGATGTGAGCATGGTTCAGGGTGGTGTTGATGGGCCAGTTGTGAGGCTGAGCAATGTCTGTGACTACGACTCCCATCATGCTATTGCCTCCACCCCCCTTCCCAGCATGCCCATGCTTCCTTCCTTTTGACTCTGCTTTCCTGTGGGGTGGGCTGGCTGTGCTGACAGGATGGCTGGGAGTGTTGTCCTGGCAGTTGTTTGGCTAAGAGTCCCAAGAGTGTCCCTGTGCTTCACACAACATAACCCAGGGTGGTGGTGCTTTGTGGGATCTTGTGTTAGGATGGTGGGCATTGCATTCTACCAGGTGGGTACTGTGGAGTTTGTGTTGGGGGGTGTGAGGGGAGGTGCTGGTGACTATAGTCAGTGCTGCAAGTCCCCCTTCCCACCCACCCAGCCAGATATCCCACCATGGAACGTGCTTGCATTGCAGGGAGTGGAAGTTGTCTCTCAGGATGTCAGTCAGTGGTGTCCTGCTGTTTGTTGGTGCACAGTTGGCAGCAGGGCCTTGTGCTCCCCACAGCAGTAGCCAGTGTCAGCCATCTTGTGAGTCCTTCTCCACTCCCTGTGATGTGCGCATGGTTCATGGTGGTGTTGATGGGACAGTTTTGGGGCGGGCAATATGTGTGACTGCGACTCCCATGATGCTATTGGCTACACTGACTTGGCCAGCATACACAGAATTCCTTCCTTTGAGTGGTCTTCACTGTGTGTTGGTGTTGTTGTGGTGGCTACATGTGTGGATGTGTTTGTTAGTTCTATTTGTGCCACTGCCTAGCTGTAGTTGTGGTTGTGTTTGTACATGTGTTGGCACAGTTGGATGTGACTTTTTTGATGGCATGTGTTGTGTTTATCTGACTGACATACACATTTTGGGATGATTCTGTTCTAGTTGCTGTGTAATTGCTATGAGTGCATGGTTTGACTCTCCCCTTGACAGTGATGTGTGTGTTTTGTGGCAGTTTATTGTGTACATTTGTTGTGTACTCACCAGGCTCTGGGATGTCCTCCTAGTCCATATACGCTCACTGGCGGAAGGATGGCCCGCACCTTCTCCTCCCAGGGCCTGAGGTATATTGGCTTGGCAGGAGGGCCACTGCCGGTGTGTTGGCTGTTGATGTAGTCTTTCTTCAGCATGTCCCGTACCCTCCTGCGCACGTCATACCACCTGTTCTGGATGTCCGTCTTTGTGCGCCGACATGGTGATTGGGCGTTCACCCTGTTGATGATCCTCTCCCACATCTTGGTTTTCTGCGACATGGGGGTCTGTTGGACCAGAGTGCCAAACAGCTGTGGCTCCACCCTGAGGATCTCGTCTACCATGACTTCCAATTCACTATCTAGGAACTTGGGATTCTTCTTGGGGGCATGGTGATGGGTGGTGATGGTGGGTGATGTGTGTGTTGGTGTGCAGGTGAGGGTGTGTGAGTGTGTGTTTTGCTGGGTGTATGTGAGGTAGGTATTTGTTGGTGTGCTGATGGTGTGTGGCTTGTCTGAGGGATGAGCTGTGGGTGTGTGGTTGCTTTCTCTTGGGTGCTGGCAGTGGAATGGCATTTGCAAAGGCTCATGGTAGTGATTTGTGTCCTTTATATAGGTGGAGTTGTGGGTGTGTCCTTGTTCTCTGTCCCCACCCCCAGTATTTATTGGCTTGGTAATTGCATGTTTGGCCTTTTTTTGGGTGATTTTTCCTTTGTGCTGTTTGTGTATGTTGGAAACGTTCTTGTGACCGAGTCGGACCCTGCATTGGTCTCGTACGGTGTTTTCCGTTTCGTTCACGCTGTGTTTGTGCAGTTTTCTATGCTGCGTACGCGTCGGTCGCGGTGTATTGTGTTGCTTCGGCTCGGTTTTGTATGCGTGTCGGTCGTACGGCTTGTCCTCCGTCCGACTCGCTCGTGGTTTTCGCGCCTTGCATCGTACTTAGCGGTTTGGAGTTAGCGTGTACGTTTCGGTCGGATTTGTTCCGGGTGCGTGTCGGTCGGTTGGATTCGCGTGTTTTTCCGGCCGGATTGCTGTTTTCCGTGCGGCTCGGTCGGTCGACTTGGTTTTGTTACGTGTCGGTCGGATTTTTCGCGCCTTGCATCGTACTTGGCGTGTCGGGCGCCACGGGTACGTGTCGGTCGGTATTATTTCCGGATCCGAGTCGGTCAATGCTTTTTCCGGCCCGAATCGGAATCGACCCCTAAGTCTTTTAAATGCTATCCGAATAGGCTAATGGTTGCAAACACGAATTACTTGATCCAAGCAATAGATTATTTTTCCAGAAGCAAAGTGAGAGCAGCGATAGTAATGATGGGCAATGAAAAGGCTTTTGACTTAGTTAATCGGTATGCTTTATTTTGAGGAAATTTGGTTACCCCGATCAATTTACAAAAATGCTTAAGAATTCGTGTCAAGATGCAGAGGCCAGAATTATTATCAATTCAAAGGTAGGAGATTTGGTGAAAATTAATAGAAGTACATGACCAGGTTGCCCTATGTCACCTATTCTTTTTTCTTTTTTTTTTTTTGAACCCCTGGCAACAAGAATTTGCAATATCGAATCTATTGTTCCTGTTAGAAGGGATGCCGAAAATAAAACTTTTCACAAATGATAATATATTGTACTTGAAAGCTGATGTGGTCACTATTCAGGGGGCAAGAAATGAAATTCAGGATTTCATATATATTGGTGGGTATAATATCAATCAAGGGAAAACCGAGCTTCTTTTGTTTAATGCATTATCCACTGATCTCCCTCAAGCTTTCAGTATCAGTGTAACCATCAGCGTCCAATTCGTTACCCAGGAATATATGATTATTCACAATTATTTAACAAAGGTGAAAGTCCTATTAGAAAGATGGGCTCTACTTCCTTTGATATTGATTGGTAGGGTTGCATTAATTAAGATGCCCACACTGCCTTTATTTTTATTTATTTTTTCCAATATCTCTATTAAGATTACCATTTCATATTTTGAAGAAATAGATTCCCTTATTAGAAAATGTATATGGAATAGTAATTCTCCTAGGGTTAAATATTCAATTTTGCATTTAGACAAAACCCAGGGAGGCCTTGCGCTACCCCATCTCCAGACCTACTATCAGGCTGCACTACTGAATATTGTAACACGACTCGTTAAGGGGACCAGAGTTTTAAAAAATCTTTTATTAATGCGTATGTTGCAAGAATTTGAAATTGATTTACCAGCTTTTTTAAAGACAGCGAAGCTTCCCAAAAAGACCAGGTATAAGGTCCTTTGTGCAACAGAAAACCGTAATAATGTCTTTTTTAAAAGCAGGCAGGTTCCAGCCTGTCACAAGCTCATTCGGTTACAGGAATGCAAGTTTTTTAGGTCTAAAATTGTCCAAGTCTACCTTTGGATTTTGGAAATGCAAGGGTTTCATTGTGATGGGTGACTTCTTTATAGGTCACAAACTGATAACATGGGAAAAGATTAAGCGATACCATTGGACAGCATGTCATCAGTTTTTGTTTAGCTTTATGCAGATGAATAGCTTCTTTTACAGCTAACTATCAGGAGATGAGCGAAGAGACTCTGGCACTTATTCATCTTCTACTAAAGACTGAGCTGACAGGCGTGGTCAATTGGTAGAGGGTCCTGCAGAAATATCGTGGTTGGGCTTTAATTCCTGAATTTCTCAATAACATTTATGACAGAACTAATTGTAAGATATAAAAGGGGAAATGGCAGTTAATTTCCGAAATGGGATATGATTCTTTCAGCGCAGCCAATTTTAAAAGCATGTCTTTTCTTTCTAGATGGATGGCATATTATACTCCACATGCTTTGCATAAGATGTTCCCGTCAATCGCCGATCAGTGTTCCCGGTGCAAACTAAATGATATGGGCAATTGGCTACATATATTTTTTACATGCCCCATACTCCATCAATTCTGGAAGGAACTATTTCAAGTCCTTTGTAAATGTGTGCAATTTCCGATTATGTCTGAAGGCACTTTAGTATCAGTTGGTGCATTCTATGTTGGGTGGAAGGCGTATAAGTATATCAATATTTTACTTATATTTTCTTAATGGTGGCTCTTTCCTTGATACTAAAATATTGGAGAATGTCTAATATTACAACTTTTCAAATTTGGTATAATAAAATGATGAGGACCAAAGCCTTTGAGGAGGCATATGCACGATGAGTTGGGAACATTATTATGTTTTTAGCTATTTGGAAACCATTGGATTTTTTTGAGTAAAACCCAAAGTAGATATTCATGCTTTGATTAATGTGTTGTTGATTTTTTGTGTAGTAGTATTATTGTATAGTATCATTCATTGTTTTGTTTAACAAATCTTGCAATCTGGCAATCTGCCATCAATGCACTTTAATGTGGAGCTCTTAAATTTGCAGGATCATTTCTTATTTTAACTCACTAGAACACTTGCTGCTGAATTTGATCTCTTGTCTAGTATTTCTATTACACTTTATTAATTTTGATTTCATGTTACAAATTTCACAATTTGCCATTAATGCACTTTAATGTAAAGTTGTTAAATTTATGGGATTGTCTCTCATGTTTATGCACTACAGCATTTTATTTTGCTGCTGAATCTCGGTGCTGCACTCTGGCCTTCATTCGTGTGTTTTAATACGTTTTTGAAATTACATCATATTCATTTTAATGTGGAGCTATTAATTTAGGGGATTGTGTTTCATGCTAAAGCACTTTAGCACTTTATTTTGTTTGATTGTTCACTTTAAAGGGAAAGGAGGCAGTAGCATCATTTAAAGGACAGTATCACTTTTTAGGGTGTGGATTTATAAACCTATTAGAGCCAAATCAACAGCCTTGGTTTAAAATGACTACGGTCAAATTTCATGAACCTGTACAATAGCTTGTGGTAAGACACTGTGGCACTTTATAAAAATTCATCGGCCGAGTAATTGAACTACTCTTTTATTTGATACAGTCTTCTTATGCTGATGTTTATATCTTCCCAGATTCTGCTCAATAAAAAATATTTAAAAAAAAAGATTATGACCCAAGTAACCCTTTGCCGAACTAATGTTTGATTTATAAACGCAAACACTTTACTTAACTTTCATCGTTCTGATTGCCAGGTGGTATGTACACATTAAACAAAACTATTGAGTGCTTTTCAGACCTTTTCATCCTTGGGAAATCAGTCCTTAAGCACAGTTGGTATTATGATAAGGTACTGGATGAACAATCCAATTAAAATTGGTGGATAGTAAAAATAGTTATACCCTCTTTTGCATGACCCCTCTGAGAGTACATGTGTTTAGTTGGGCTATGAAAGACATAGTAAGACCCTACCGAAAAGTTGGATACATACCAAGTTTCTTGAAAACAAATAATGGAGGGCTTCTGTTCCTTAAAATAATCTATTTTTAAATTACTAGGCTGGGCCACATTCCAGTAAATCAAGGATAAGTTTGTGCTAAATGTAGTGCAGGGATTGCTACAGCCCTTACTGTTCAAGGCCCTCCACAGCCAGGAGCATGAATAGTCTGATTTTAAATGTTAAAGTTCTTGATTTGAATCAAACATTTTAAATAATCTGCAGAGTCTTGAGACTTCCACCCTAACTGTACGGGCTAAATTCTGCAGTGAGTATGATCCTTCAGTGGGGTTTTTAAATTCCAGACCCAGTATTCTAAATCATCAGATGGATTTTTACTTGCCTCCTCCCCTACACATTTATCTTTTACTAAAATGATATCATAACCATTTTTTTGAAAAAGGCCTTCTTTCTTTGTTATAATATCTGGTATTAACTTTGGCCAGACGAGCACTCTATTGTAGATATAATCTTTTTTGTCTGGAAAAGATACGTCTGTATTTCTGCTGAGGTTACTGATGACAATTCAAGTTGGGGATTTTGCACGTGTGAAAAAAACAGGTAATGTACGGAAGGGTGAGCCTATGCATTGTACTCCTGTCAGAGTGGAAAAGATCAGTGGTAGTGCTGTCAGAGTGACAGGAGGCCAGTGGTGGAATGGTGAGCGGGTACTATGAGTCAACAGCGATGTGGGTAGACATGATACACCTTTCTTTGGGGAGTTACAGTGATGGTCCATTAGTAACTGCTCTGTTGGGAGCAGATCAGGGGGATCACCTATATGGCGAAGTTCTCGAATAAGGAAAATACCTTATAGATACAGATGTTAGCTGTTTTCGTTTTTTGGATTTAGCACCTTGTGTTTGTTGTATTTTTCTTTGTTTTGTTTTTGTTCTTTGTTTCTCATTGGTATGCTACTGTTTTCAAAAAAAATATTTCTTTATTGGTTTGTAATATAACAGGACAGACTAAACAGTCCAATCTAATAAGTCTGGGTGTACATTTGTCAGGTTTGAAAATACAAATTATGTTGTCTTATCAAAATATTAAAGAATAAAGCAATACATGAACACATGCATTAACACACTAACGTATAGGAGCGGTGTCACAAAAGTTCACATCAGAAAATACTCATCAACACCTGTCTCCACTCCCAGTTGCCAGTGATCTATACCCCAAGTATCTAAGAACCTTCCTCATCCCCCAGTTTAGTCCCATTTCAAGTACACTTATCATGTGAGCAGGGCTAGCAATGTCCTATTGTCCGTTTGATAAAGGGGCTAACTATGCCTGTCCAGTTAGTTCCTCCCAGTGAGTATTCCTCTGTGAGTGAGAAGTATTCCCGATGTCATATCATACAGCTGTCTGGTGATATCAATGATAAGGCTCTCAGGCATCAATCAATCATAGGAATGGGCCCCACAAATCATCAAATGATTGTATTTTATTTTGCAGTTTTACATTAACCTTATTGTCATTAGTATTGTATTGCTGCTTCAATGATTGTATACTATAGGTTGCTACATATTGTTGCTTCGCATTGGTTAATTATAAAAAGGAAATACCATGTAGTATCTCTAATTTACCAACTCTGAATGTGACACTTTGTTCATGCATGCTTTTGACACAACGTGGAGAATCAGTATGACATCTGTTCTAAGAATGTTGTGTTATGAATGTAGCAGTCAGTTGGTTTTGGAGGCTGACTGGTGTGCCCACTAGCAGCTTGACTCCCTGGCTCAAGAAATATTTATACCTGAACTGAATCAGGCTCAGCATCTTGTGTTGACAAGCGGGACACTACAGAGACTAGGTTTTGCCAATGATTGTTTCACTCTTTCTGTGCTAATTAATACCATACTGCCTGATGACAAAAGTCACAGGTGGGGTAAATATCTCTAGGGGTTCCTTGCAATTTTTCTTTATCTTCCTTAACTCCTCTTTTGTAAAGAGCACCTGAGGGTTTAGATCACAACATCACTTGTCGCCAATATAGCAAACCAGAGATTTGCAGTACATTATAGAACACAGCAGGCTGAGTCTTCGGAGCAGATTATATATATTTCCACTGCATGTGGTTTAAGTATGAAAGTATCATGTAAGGCTCCAAGAGAAAAATGATTCAAGGCGTTCAGCGTTCCAAGAGATAACACCAACTGACACCCAATATAACTTTAACACATAAAACACTTTAGACAACAAAGATGGAAACTCCACCTCCTCATCATTTGTTACCCATTAACCTCTTTGCACATCATAACTACAGTATCTTGAATAATTGAAAGGGGGCCAGCAAATTTAGACTTCCATAAAAATTCAGATTGTCCTGCGTGCGCCGGAGCTCACTCGTCCATGCCTAGTTAATAAAAGTGCATGGATTAAGCCTGCAGCAATACAACATGATGACCATGTGAACGTGTTCTTTCTGCTTGATGAATTGTGCTGAACTCTGAAAGTGTTTCTAATACCATAATGTTTCTCAGTGGTGACGGAACAATTTTCAGAGTGAGGACGCCCCATGTTACAGCACTGAAGTCATAGGGATTTTGAAAGATCCAAGCGTCACACAAAGAACAAGTTTAGCAAATGTGTTATACCCATTCAGCAGGAGGGTGTTAAGGGTGTGGTATGTAGCCGGGGGGGCATTATGGAGCACACTGTCACAAATATATTACTAAAGGATAGTGTAGGAGTGCACTGTCATTTACAGACAGCTCATTTTCCATTGAATGGCCACATAATTCGCCCTGACAAAACTTTATAGCAAACAAATAATGTGGGAAAATTGGATTTCACAAAATATTAATAATTTGCACATCACTAAGTAAAGTGTCTTGATTTGATTTGATCCTATTAAAGTAATTGTTTTCATCACACTTCAGAACTACAAAAAAATGTGCTTCATTTGTGATTTCCTAACTGCTGATATATATTTTTAAATATTTGTACACTTCATTCCCAGGTATTTAAATGTTGTGATAAAAGAAAGCTCACATCCTACAGCCTTTCCTTTCACACCCTGTATCCCAGCAAGATTGCCAGAGAGTTCACTTTGTAAAGTCGTCTACCTTGGAGTCCTCTAAGTTTGCAGTCACAGAAAGAAAAGTAAACACCAATGTCCATATTAAAAGAATAATCAGAAATGTGTCAGAAGACATAGCATGGCATCTGGCCCTTGTCTTTGAACTCAGAGCAAATGGGACAAGATAAAAACAAATCATTATTGCCCATTCACCTTCTGAACTTCAGCATGGTTATTTCGGGGAGGGGGGGCTGCAGCACCCCGTACCACTAGTTCCACTGATGTTTCTTTAAGATTTTACAATCTTAGTGAAGAGGGATGCAAACCTTTTATGCACTTGTGCCAGCAAGGTCTGTAATGCACTGCAATCTTATGTAATTACACCGCCTTCCCAACAATCGCGCAGAGGCTTCACAAGGCTATCAGATGAAAAAATCAATATTGATTTTCGTAATGGGCGACTGAACGTTTACAGCTTCTAGATATCAACCGAGAAGTACTCTATTTGAAGGAAAGAACTGGCTATCAGTTAATGCACCCAGCTGTTGTGGAAACGAATGTTTTTATGCAGGTAAAATAAAGAACATAGTAGAAATAAAATGGGAACGTCCGTTTTACACTAACTTTTTCTCATTCTGAAAATCTCAAGCTGAAAGGATGTGAACATCACTTTATTCTTCCACCCTTATTCGTTTCGAAAACATAATCATGGTTTTTCGTGCAATATGTTTGACTTTAACGTAATTGCATATTGCTTTTTCCAGCAGTTTTGTGTTTCTTTGTGATGTAGATAGTACCATAAATTTAAAAATAAAAGCACCTTGCACTGCCTTAACTCCAGTGCTCTACATAAGCCACTATTCATGCAGGCTTGTGGAGAGAATTTTATATAGTTCATGTGAAACATAACACTGCTGCTGTAAATCAGCGTTTAGGAAGTGCGTAGCTTGAAGAATTACAAACCTATCATGGAAAAAATGGGTATGGAGTACAACGAACCAAGGGGCATATTATCAAGAACGGCGATAAAAATTATCACCCCTTTAGCGGCAGAAAACTGCCGCTAAAGCGGCGATAATGGGCTTGATAATATGCCCCTGAGAATTCCAATAGAAGTCCATGTTCTGGTGTCAACATGGGCTTCTATTGGAATTCTCAGGGGCATATTATCAAGCCCATTATCGCCGCTTTAGCGGCAGTTTTCTGCCGCTAAAGCGGCGATAATTTTATCGCCGTTCTTGATAATATGCCCCCAAGTACTACTGAATCTATTTAAAGCACCGAGGGGCATATTAGCAAGACCGGCGATAAAATTATCGCCGTTTTAGCGGCAGGAAACTGCCGCTAAAGCGGCGATAATGGGCTTGCTAATATGCGTTATGAAATTCAATAGAAGCCCAGGTTAGATGTGCAGGACATCTAACCTGGGCTTCTATTGGAATTCTATAACGCATATTAGCAAGCCCATTATCGCCGGTCTTGCTAATATGCCCCCATATTTTATACCATGTCTCAGATTTACATCTGAATAATAAACACATATGATACATGCTGCCAGCACCTGCATGAAAATGAATCGGAAATGGCAAGCTGTCCCTGAGTTTCTAAACAGAGCCCAATTACTGGTAAAGTTCAGATAAGATAGAATAGGGAGCCGATAAATGATTAACGTCATGCATGTGTACGGAATCAGCAAGTGAGGGGAGTCTCCCTCCTCAAATATCAAATTAAGGAGTGGTGAGCATGACTCACACAGGGCTGCACGGTGACGGTGGCATGAAGTGGGATGAGGGTGGCAGCAGCATACCACCTGGCCATGGTAGCTGCCAACAACGACGGCAGAATTACATTGTAGGGTGAGGGCAGGGCCTTTGCTAGAAGTGAGTGCCCAGTACTAACAAATCCCTTCCGAGACAGTCTGAAGAAAATATATGTTTTTAATTGAAATGGATATACATATAATATGCAAATATACGATCTTTTGCTGACAATTTCTCTCTCCCACTGTAATGGGGACACCATTTTAGGTACAAAAATCCTTAAATATTTTAAACATTTTTCCACAAACACTTTAGAATAATGTAAAACATTAAGGGGCAGATTTACGTTCCCTGGCGCATCCCTGCAAATCAGCAGGGATGCGCCAGGGAAGATGCGTAACGCAAGTTTACCCTTGCGCCACCACAGATGCGCCGCATTTACAATGCAGCGCATCATGGCGCAAGGATAAACAGATGCGTGACGCATCTGTCGGCGGAAGGGTGGCGCAATACTGGAGTGGTGTCGCAAGTGCGACGTAACTCCAGTACTGCTCAGGGGTGCCCTATACCTAACATGCTGCGTCACTCCTTACGCCTGCTTGAAGCAGGCGTAAGGATTTGACGCAGCAGGGACGTAAAAGTGACTCCGTGAAATCTTGTAGATTTCACTGTGTCACTTTTACGGGGCTTCCTTGCGCAGGAACGCCCCCCCCAGCGCCGGCACGCCCACATGAAACCTGACGCAGGTTTCATGTGGCGCAGGGCTTTACAACGTGACGCATCTCCCTAGATGTGTCACGTTGTAAATCCCCCGCAGCATGGCGCATGATTTGCGCCGCCGCTGCGTCACAAAAGTGACGCAACGGCGGCGCAAAAGTGGCGTAAGGGGCTTGTAAATCTGCCCCTCAATGTTAAGATCAAGTTGTAGAAATTTACCTACGGGGTGTTTTCAAGGCAGGAAAATTATTTTGCCCTGTGTTTTTACTTCAAAGAAGACAACTGTCTGTGAGTCCTTTGACGGTACTATACGATTTTGCTGAATTTCATCAACAGAATACAAGGCTCTGTTAGAAAGAGGGTAACCTCCCCTTTATTTGACGGAGGCTACTGCCAAGGATTGGAAATTTCAATTGTTTGGTTACATTATCCATAACGGTAGACCGCTTAACCAATAAATGTGCCCAGTCCGACCATAACTAAGGTTCTTACTGCATTCCTCCCATGGTGTGTGACTGTGCTGTCTGTTGCATGTGAGAAGATTTTGAACAACATCCCTTTCCACATCAGAACAGCATCAACGCTCATGCTATACATGAAGAAACTGAAAACTCCCCTCTTCCTCTTCAAGGAGCACTACTTTAGATAGGCTGGCTTCTCACCTCTTCCATTAGCTCATTCTCCTCTCGCTGCCCCCTCCTGCAATGTACCCGCACTGGGGATTACCACCTGTACAAGTGCTCTGTTGCTAACCAGTTGGTTTTGCGTCTTAGAAATACCAAAACATTCATACAAACATACATAGCACTTGCAATTAATTAGCTAGATCATAGATGCCATCCACATTCCATTGCCCCTTTCGTGCAAGTCTTTTTGTGTCTTCTACAAAAATTTGGAAAGGCAAAATCATTCTATATATTGCTCTGTTACTTTGATCCATTTGTGTCTCCCTAGCCCCTTCTTCCTGCTTGGTATGCTCCCTTCCCTAATGTCAATTTAAATGTAGGATTAGAACGTGGTGTGAGGATATTTTGAAGTGGTGCTAAGAAAAGAGCTTGGAGGTGACATCTGAATAAAGTTTAATTACTGACTTTTCCGCATGGAGTTGTTTCTTCACTGGTCATAAGCACTTCAGGAGCTGTGTGGGGGACAGCCTTCCCTTCCCACCTCCATCCCCTGGTGTTGCTCTCTTCCTCTTGTTAATATTGATAAATATGATGTTGATGTACACCATGATTTATGTACTTATAATAACGAATTTGCATCTCTGTTGTTGAATTCACCCAATATGACCTCCCCCTTTAACCCTGAGTCAGAAATAGATGGTCAGGCAGGCCCTGCGACCTAGGCCGGAAGCAACAGATTGACAGATCACAGATGGTGGGACATCTAACCCTTAGGCAACTGCGTGAACAGAAAAACCCAGATTGATCCCACAGATAGGCAGCGACACCACAATGGTCTCAGAAGATTGGCCCCAATAAACACATTTTTCCGGAGGGGCTCGCGTTACCAAAAAACCATAAAGTCAGATGCCACACTAAGTTAGGAACACACAGCCAATCAGAGCACAACATGCACACTATTCGCAATGATCACGCGAACCCCATGCCAGACATCTGTCCCTGCATTGTGTCAACGTAAGGTCGAGGCCCACCTGTGCTTCTTATCAAGCGACCAGATTTATGCTCCTGTAACTAGGCCCAGATTTCTGTCTCCAATGGAATGTACAAATCATTTTATGATGATTCATGTAATATATAAAATGATGGCCGAAACCAATGTGCTTTGAGAGAGACTTCAGACCCCGACTCTGTTGCCGGTTCTCCCGGCCGCTGCGTTTAATTAAACCAACTGTTTCTGTTTTGCCAAACGCCTCTGTCTTTCATTTTTTCAAGGTAAATTCACATTTGAGCAACAGTCTATGGTCTGTAATGTCTTCAGTGAATCTCTTGTTCAGTCACTGAGAAAGCACTGCATGTTCCTAGGCTTTTGGTTGCTTTCACCACAGGACTTTTCCATAGAGGCAAGACTCTTTTATCGTAGTATCTCTGGTGCTTGCCATCTGCCGAGGTGACTTGGACCACTGGAATTCTCATTGGAGCCCTACTGTGGAAATTTCTTGTTGAGCATGACAGAGGCCCCCTGTTGCCTTTTCTCTGCAATGGAAACAATCCAACTTTGTGGAACTGAAAGTGTCTGGCTGTTGGTTGGAGAGTGGCAGAGGCCCCTTGCTGCCTTTGCTCTGCCGTGAAAAAATCAGTTCCCTGATCACTCGAGGTGACAGAATGAGATGTCCTCTCGTGTGACTACAATTCCTCTGCCCCAATGCAGCATAATGTGAGGGCCGCAGTTGTGACCAAAATTTCTCTGCACCACTGCTTGATCCAGCCATACAGCCCAAACTTCAGTGCAGCACCATTCTTAAGATTGGGACTCTGATGGAAGGACCAACCATGCCATCGCTCTTTAGACCACTCACAATTACGACGGCTAATGTGGCTCCGTCCTGGTAGCCGTAAGTGGGACCTCTGTATTTCATTTTACACCCGATCCTATCCTTTCTGGTCCTTCTCCCAACATCATCTAATCTTCTGGTGGAAGGAAGCGATGAGGGAGACACCCAACTCTACTGGATCATTTCTCCCATCCATTGTGATTGTTGTGGGTAGGAGCATAGGGGCACTCCATTTGATTAATGGATTTCCTGGTATGTGGATTTATTGTCTCCTCCTCTTCCTATATTCATTTGCAGAGAGAGATGACTATGTCTTTTATGTATTGTGTGTATTTTTAATATGTTGAGGATGTAGCCTTACAGCTAGAGCGATTGACCTCGAAGCTGGGGAACCGGGGTCGATTCTCGGCAACGACGCTCAACATCCTGTGATTCTGGGCAAATCACTTAATTTCCCCGTGCCTAACAAAAAATAAATGTGTCCATCTGTAACAAAACTGTGCTCATGTAAAGCGCTCTGACACTGATATCTTTGTGTCTAGTTCGCACTATATGAAACTCTAAAAAAATTACCTTGACAGTTTGAATTGTATTTTTCAAGTTAGTTTGCCAGTTGAACTCCGGGTTTGTGGAACGTTATGTTCATACTCAGTATTTGTACTCTGGGTTCTCACTTCAATTCTACTAATACTAGTCTTTCTTTGTGTCACTGTACCTTAATTGGGGAGTTTTATTTCTACTTCTCGACTTTCAAACAGCAATATGGCTGCTGCCAGCATGCCTCAAACCCCTGCATTTTAAAAATGAAACAGGAGAACCAATTCTTCCTTGAAAGAATGGATAAAACTTTTTTAATCTTACCTTATAGGGAAGGCCTTGGCCTGGATCGCATCCTTCCTGACCGATCGGTCCTTCCAGGTCTCTGTTCCCCCCTACACCTCCAACGACCATCCTCTAGGCTGTGGTGTCCCTCAGGGGTCTGCCCTAAGCCCCCCTCTAGCCATGTTGGCCAAAGCCCGGAACATGGCTATGGTATCATATGCAGATGATACCCAAATGGTATTTACCTTCTCTAGCAATACTAAACTAGACCCGGCAAAATTCCAAGGCGACCTTACAGCCATTTCTGAATGGATGACTAATAACTACTTACAATTGAACTCCGCAAAATCAGAAGCGCTTTTGGTGGGTCGGGATACCCACCTATGGGGCAATCAATGGTGGCCTAAAGCCCTAGGCACTCCTCCCCAGCCAAAAAGTATGGTTAAGAATCTGGGAGTGTTGATGGACAGTGCCCTCTCATTCGAACCGCAGGCTAAGGCTGTGGCAGGTACCTGTTTTGGTCTGCTACAAGGCCTAAAACCCATCCTGGGGCTATTCGATGCACCCACTCGACAGACAATCGTTCAATCCACCGTGCTGTCATGCTTGGACTATTGTAATGGGCTACTACTTGGCGCTAACAAAGCCATGACGAAAAGGCTTCAACTGGCACAGAATGTGGCTGCCCGCACGCTCTTCGCACTACCTAAACACTGTCATGCTGCTGACCTCCTTCGACGGCTTCACTGGTTACCTATAGAACAGAGAGTTCACTTCAAGACTTTATGTACCACACATAAGATCCTGCATGGCCTGGGTCCGCAAATTCTGACCGATCTCTACTCGGTGTATATCCCGGCTCGGGCCCTGCGCTCGTCGGACCTACACCTGGTCTATGTCCCGCGGGTGCGCAGGACCAGAGCCGGGGGGCGCTCATTCAGGGCATTGGCCCCCGCCCTTTGGAATACCATCCCTCTTGCTGCCCACGGCATGCAGGACCACTGGGCGTTCAGGAAGCTGATCAAGACATGGCTTTTTTCCAATCTGTAGTCTACTCCCTCTCTGTCCACCTCTACTTTGGCTCAGCAGTGGGACGCTCCGATGCGGGGGCAGCCATGCGCTCTACAAATGCTGATCACATAACATAACATAGCTATAGGTGGAGAAAAGATTTCTCCAATGCACAAGCAACAAATACTACTGCATTATAAAGGTGTTTGTGCAGTAAAGGTATTTGAAAACCTTACATAACCTATAACCATTGAGGGGGAGATGGAGAAAGCACAACCTGATACATTTTAACTGACATTCAAGAAATTAGGGGAACAATTTTGTGAGAAAGTGAATACAGTGTTAGAAAGACATAATTCTTCAGCAGGTTACAAGGCAAAATGAAAAAGTCACTGGTTACATTGCAGCCATACGTGGGCTATCAAGTACCTGTGATTTTTGGTATGATATATTACTTTTTAATTACAGACCAGTTTGTGCAGTTCACCAACAATTTGCATATATAAGAAAACTTATGAAAATGCAATCTTGATGTATATGAGGCTATCAGTATTGTTAAAAATATTGAACATAGTGCTGTTTGTGTAAAAGAAATCAAGGGTACTGTTATATCGTAGGTAAGTAGTTCCAGTAGTCTTGGTTAGGTTACAGATGATAAGTTTATTGATCTTAGATGTTCAGATAGGTTTTCCAGTATAGATGTAATAAAGCCCCACCAGGAGCAGCTTCTCTGCCGCTCAGCCCAGGATCCAACTGACAGTCCCACTCACAGCATACCCAACATTCCAATGACATCACATTCACACTAACATTCTACTCTCACTGGCTGAACAGCAGAGGCAGAGAAACAGGGAAGATGTAAGGTAGAAACCTAGATATAACACACCTTCCCTCTTTATAAAATGAACAAAGAGAAAGCAAATATAAATAGTAACATTGCAGTAACATCACAGTAATACTGAAGAAACTTGCCAGAAGAAGTATAGCAAATTGCACATAAGTTATGAAAAACATGCTAAAATAAGCAAGTAGAAAGGTGATGTAAAAGGAAGCAATAAGGAAAAGAAATTGCAAAATGTAAACGGTAATGCAATGAGTAAACACGAAGATAGAGTAAAGGAAATTGAAAACTAGAAAAGACACACATCTCCTTCCTTAGCAGAGCAAAAAATTGAAGCAAGAAGTTTCAAAAGGAAGGAAATAGTAAAAGAACGTACATACATGAACAAGAAAGAGGTATACCACGAAAAATTAACAAAGAAATAGTGCACCAATGTAACCACCACAACCACACCAACTGGCCAGACTGGCGAGGAGGATGGAAACACTGAACACAGCAGGAAGAAGGAAAACGACAAGAACAAATGTAAGCAAAAGGTGACCAGCACCCAAAACGGAAAGCAAGCAAAGGTGAATTCCAAAAGCAGGAAGAGAAAAACACCCAAACAGAAAGCAATCATAAGTAAATAACGGGTGACTTACACCCTACCAGAAATCAAGCAGAGGTGAAAACACAAAATAGTGAATCCCCAAGCAGTAAATGCAAGGAAAATGCGATCTGGGTGAGCTGCACCACACGTAAATCAAAAGTACAGTCACACCTCAAGTTAGACCATGCATGAAAGTGCAAGGAAAATGCGATCTGGGAGAGCTGCACAACATATAAAGCAAAAGTACAGTCACACCTCAAGTTAGACCATGCATGAAAGTGCAAAGAAAATGCGATCAGGGAGAGCTGCACAACATAAAAATTAAAAGTACAGTCACACCTCAAGTTAGACCACATATGAAAACCTGCGCACAATAAAACAAAATCATGTAAAGAATCAGAGGAAAAGAAAAATGCTCCAGGGAAAGTGCGATCTGGGTGAACTGAACTACACAGCAAATAAAATTCAGTCACACCTCAAGTTAGACCACTTATGAAAACTTGCGCACAATATAACAAATGCACCGTAAGTAAAAATCATGTAAAGAATCAAAGGAACAAGAAAAATGCTCCATAACAAAGTACAGACTGCAAAACGTAAGAACCTGCATGCCATGCAACAAATACATTACTAACACAGTAGCATGTATAAAGTAATATGATCAAAGGTACATCCAAGAATAAATCAAAACAGGTAAATAAGTAAACTTTAGCATGGTAACATAGCAAAAAATCAATGTAGGTATACGTAGAAACATAAAAATGCATAATAATAGAGCACCGTAGTAATGGGAGCCAAAGATGAGAAAATGAACATGGAATAGGCAATATGGCAGTACATTAAAGAAATGTAGCACAGTATTAGTTACAGAAATAAAAATGATAAAGTTGGTATAAGTCTCAAAACAATGAACTAAAACAAATAAAGTAGTCACCGTGGTCCGTAAGAAAACATGCTGGGCTTAAAGAAGATGTAGCGATAAGAAAACAGTACCTTGGTTGAAGATTACCCTATAGAGGACGCTGGCAGTAAGCGCTGTAAGGTAAAAATGAAGAAGAGTGACTTCACTCCTTGAGATATGTCACATCTAAATAAATACAATTGCTCCGGCATGTAGAATGTAAGGCAAAGTGACAGCTCCAAATAAATGATGGATCCCTTGAAAATTCAGTTTCTCAGACGAGAAGTACGGAGGCAGTGTAACTGAAGCGCACTGCGGAGGTGCACAAGACAGCAAGGCCAGGAGAGGGAAACTGTCAGCAAAGCCCAGGTGCTGCATGACATCAACGCTTGAAATACTTTATTGGCACGCAAGAAAAGAAAAACGTGGTTGGCAAGATGCTGAAGTACGTTGAATCCTGCGAGACACTTCATATGCTGAGAACAGCTTGATGAGTCCAACCGCAAGATGGCGGCACGTTCGGTGACGCAGTGCTGGGTGGTTGTAGGCAAGTGCGTGCACCCAAAATTGCTGCACGGTAACGCTGAGACGGAGAAGGATTCGAAAGCGTCACTGAAGATCAGAGGATCCACGAGAAGGTAAGAGCGCGTGCTGAGCATGGCGCGCGTTGTTTTTCAAACCACGACAGGACGGTTGAACTGCCAAATGTAGAGGGGAAACCGAGGCCCATAATTAAATCAATTATGATTTACCTCAAAATGTTCACAATACTTGCCACCAAACAGGATCCATGTAAAGTGTCAGCGAGTAAGCAAAGCTCAGTTTCTGGGGTGTCCAAAGTTGATTCTTGGCATAGTTGATGCTAGTCACTGGTTCCACGAAAGCATCCCAAAATACACAACGGGTTTGGGAAGTGCTCCTCCTACACCTCTGATGTAGAGCCAGGGTACATCGGCAGTTTGTATGGATGGCGCTTGCTCAAATTGCTTGCTGGGTGCAACGTTAGTGTTTCCCATGTAGAAAGAGTAGGTACACAGGATGAGGTACAGGCAGTATTTGGCAGACAAAGGCAGCAGGAATCAGGCAGGAAGAAGATGTAGCAGGAAACATGCGTCCTGTAAAATGGGTTCTTAGATATAGTGCCAATCTTTGAAGATGCCGGATCCACACAATGGTAGAAATTTTAAAGTAGCAGGAATCAGGTTGGAAAGACATGTAGCAGGAAACATGCCCAGTAAGAAGCAGGCAGTAGAAATCAGGCAGGAAGAAGCAGGTAGCAGGAAATGTACGCCTTGTCTATGGGCTGTCCGGTGAATATGGACACTGGTGGGGCGGGAGGGCGTAAGATCCTTAGGTAAGTTCTTTTTTAAGTAAAATCTTGTATAAAAGTACCTTTTCAAGCTTGAAGTAAGTCCTCACGCATGGTTTTGAATCCAACTCGTCGCCAATTTATGTTATATCGTAGGTAAGTAGTTCCAGTAGTCTTGGTTAGGTTACAGATGATAAGTTTATTGATCTTAGATGTTCAGATAGGTTTTCCAGTATAGATGTAATAAAGCCCCACCAGGAGCAGCTTCTCTGCCGCTCAGCCCAGGATCCAACTGACAGTCCCACTCACAGCATACCCAACATTCCAATGACATCACATTCACACTAACATTCTACTCTCACTGGCTGAACAGCAGAGGCAGAGAAACAGGGAAGATGTAAGGTAGAAACCTAGATATAACAGGTACTTTGGAAACAGTGAAGAAAATAACAATACCAGAAATGAAGAAATTTGCAGTGGCGGTATTGTGTAGTTCCTATAAACCTATATAGGATCTGCGCATTTAGACAACATAGACTGTAGGATTGGTGTTCAGACTGATTCCAGACACCCCCACCGAGTATGTTCGCCTGTATACCAGCTAGCTCACAGTACCACTAGAAACCCCTCTTACCAAGGAGAGAATAGTTCTTGGCAAATATCGAACATTACAACTCTGTCCCATCAGGGATCATGGAAACAGTGCGATACTTTTCGCTCAGTCACCCGTGCTCACTTTGTCTCAGAGAGATACACAGAATAAACGGCGGGGACGTTTTTCAATAAGCATTTAATGAACCAGCGTCATTATAGTGTAAAATAGGTGTGCTGAAACAACCATTAGACAGAAACAGATATAAATGATTATAAGCACCAACAGAGTAAAAGGATGGTAGATTTCTCCATTTTGCTAAAACAATGCATACAGGCAAGTATAAAAATACATGACAGTAAAATGCGTACTCTTAAGATGCGACCCTAACTAGATGTACCTAAGTGTACCTAGCATGTATGTAGGTGTAAAGCCAAGAATCCCTCTAGGATATAGTCGACCCCATTACCTGAAGTGAGAGACTGTGGGACCCCATCTTGGTCTCGAGATGGAGTGTCAGCATGGAAGTCCTTTTCTCCTCTCCCTGCCTCAGCAAAGATATGGTGTATATATACCCAAAGTGGTACCCTCAGGGGTTCTATCTTGCTGTGTCATGTCAGACTTAGGATGGCGGAAGGAATGACCCTTGTACATAGTTATTATGCAGGAGATGGTAGTCCTGCTGAGTTTCCAAGAATCCTCATACATAATGGATGAAGCTAGTTTTCAGGGAAAACCCTAAGTCCTTTAAGCAGTACCGTAACTAGGTAAAAGGTCAGTCCCAAGAGCCGTTATGTAGTGTAATGATAGGGGAGAATATAGGTGAAAGGTTAGGTGACTACCTGAGGCTATGTTGGGGTACCTATGTGAAACATAACAGCAGCTCCTCCCCAATGGCAGAGGAGCGTCGCACCCACTGCCTGGCTCAGACCCAGTAAATGTAATTTAAAATGATGTTCTTGAATCGTTTTAATTTACATTTGCCGGCTCTTAGCCAGAGCTGTTGTGAGGGGCGGGGCGAGGTATGGGAGGGGGAGGAGAAGTGCTAGTGCACTCCACTCCCTAAGTGCGCATATGTGTTTTGGCCGGCAGTCTTAGGCTGACCAAAACACACATGCGCACTTAGGTTTTCTCCAGCCCAGCTGCATTGAGCAGCCGGGCTAGAGAAAACTCACAGACTCCCTGGTCTGAGCAGGGCGTCTTTTCTGCCTGCTCAGACCAATCTAGCGCTGCTCACCAGTGCGGGGATCAGACAGGGAGTCTGTCCCAGGGGCTGCTGGGACCAGCAGGCAGGAAGAGGAGAGGTGGCGCGAGGAGACGTGACGCTGGAGTGGCCGGCGGCAAAAGGTACGTTTAATTATTTTTAGTTTGTTTATATTCAACCCCCCCGCGTGACACCTCCAACACGACCCCACCCGCCCCCCCACCCTTTGTTTATATCGACCGCTGCTGGAAATTTGCTAGGTGAAGGAAATATTGTCCTTCAAAATTAGGCTCTAACAGAAAACTCAAAATAAAAATGGTTCGGGTGCAGGAACAATAGCCATCTAGCAAATAACCTGTCATTCTGTGAGGATATGATGTGCAGAAAATGCAACAAAAGGGGGCACTTTTTCAGAGCTTGTAAATGATCAGTGTGAGAAATTGGGTTGTTGGTTGAAGTGGAGGGGGGTGACCCCTGTTAAAGCAACAGCCACAATCCCTGTCAGGGTGAACCACAAAATTCACTAAATTAGTCTGTGCTTAACCCTGTGATAGCTGGGCACAAAAGCAGTCAAGCTTAACATAGAGGCAATGTGCAAAGTATTTATGCAGCACAAAAAACAGTAATAAAGTAAAAACACAACACAAGAAAAATCCCACACCAATTTAGAAAAATAGAGTATATTTCAATAAATTATTTGACAACAAAATTACAAAAACCCAATCAGTAGAACCAGAGTTATGAACATTTTAGTAAAAATGAGTGCATAACAGATCATATCGCCAACTGCAGACATCTAGTTGCACAAGACTGGGTTAAAGTAAAAAAATATGCTCGACCGCGATGGAGCGTGGGTCAGCTACAAGAAATGGATTGGGGCAGTTGAGGTTTACCTTCGATCCTAGAAGAATTTTTTTTTTATTCTGAGAAAGTAGCGTTTTTCATGGCAAGGCTGCATGCGCTGTCCGAGGAGGGAGCGTCATCATGGGGGAGCCGCTGGATGAAATTGCAGTGAAGATTTCTACGTTCGAAATTCGTCACTTTCTTGGAAAAGCTCCATTGGGATGAGGCAGGAAGCTGTAGCTGTCGAGAGTTCCAGGAGGCTGAATACCCATTTGGTGAAGGACCGCTGAACAAGATTTGCTGCTGCGGAGAAGAACATAGCGGGAGCAGCCGTAAAGTCAGAGTGGCAGGCGATGCACCTTGGGCAAATAGACGAGCAGGTTGGCATGGGTCTTCCCTCGGTTCTAAGGGCAGTTTTTAGCTTTAGCTTTAGTTTTTAGCCAAAAATGTTTGAAGTCCTAAGTTTGGCACTTTCAACACCACAACCAAGAGTCCAGGACTAGAGGGGCACCACTTGGGAGTTCAGGACTCACTCAGGCTGGGTACAGGTGCGGGTTGAAAATGATGGGCCTGGTATGTCCCTGTGGCTCTCAAGAGTAGTCCTGGGTTCAGGTGGTGAAGAAGGAGGGCTCTAACAGCAGGGCAGGCCTCTGAGGGTTCAAGAAGGCAGGCTCCAAACAGCAAATCAGTCCTTCCATGTGGCTGGAAGGGGGTTGGTAATGGGGCGGCCTGAGCAACTGCCTAGCAGAACCGCCCTCTTTCTTCTTAGAAGGGGTATGGGCACCCTTCACCCCACCTGGCTCTGGGATTTGTCTCTGTCTCCCGTGACCAATCCTCACTCTAAAGGGGGAATGTGAACCACACTTCTTAGGGTCACTCTCATGTACCTTCTAAGACACTCTGGAGTTGATGCAGAGGGCTGCGTCCTTAGCAAGCTCCTGGGGGTCAGAGAGCCTACTGTCCACTAGGTGCTGGCACAGCTCTGTAAGAGAGGTATTGAGCATGTGCTGCCTCAAGATTACGTTGTACAGCCTATCAAAATCATTCACTTTGCTGCTCCTCACTCAGCCCTTGAGTGGCTTGCTGGATTAATCTACAAAATCCACCTAAGACTGATTTTGGAGCTTCTGCTGTCCCTGAAACTATGACTGTATTTCTCTGGGGTCAAACCAAATATGGCAACAAGTATTGCTTTCATGGGGCCCCACTTTGTCTGGTCATCTACCTGAAGAGCGAGAAGTTTGTCCCTTCCCACTGTAGGCATGTGTTTCCATAAGCTGCCCCCCCAGTACTCCTCTGGTACCTTGTGCACCCTCAGAGGTATGACGTTACATCACATGCTATTACAACGCAAGCCATTAGAACCCGGTTATCACAACATAGATAACATTACAACGCAAACTTTTGGCAAGCATATGCCTTTACAACGCATGCCTTTACAATGAATTTCGTTGTAATAGCATGATTGGTGAAGGCATATGTGTGATTAAGGTTGTGTTTGGAAATGTAAGTATTTTACAGGTAAGTATAAACACTTTGTGTGTGTATATATATATATATATATATATATATATATATATATATATATATATATATATATTCACTGAAAAACCATAGGTTTCAGACACGTTATAGTTAGAAATTAGCATTTAAAAAACCTTTGAAATTCACTGAAAAAACCATAGGTTTTAGGGACAGTTATAGTTAGTTGGACATTTCACTCGTACAAAACCATAGAAATTCCCCCGTTATAGTTAGTTCAGCTAACTATAACTCGCGCTCCGCAATGCACTGCTGATGACGTCACATATTACATCACTCATGACATGGTCAGTGACATCACTGATGACATCACTGATGACATCTCAAATGACATCACTGATGACATCACTGATGACATCATCCAGTGACTGTGTGTTTCTGTAAAGTTTAAATATGTTTAATATATATAGGGAAAGGCGTATTGAAGAATGAGTGGGTGTATAAGTGTCTGAATGGATGATTTAGTACGTGAGTGACTGACTCTACAAGTGAGTGATTAAATGTATCTTACTGAATGCATGGGTTAGTGACTAAACTGTGTGAATGTCTGTATCCGTCTGTCTGTTGGTTTGTAAGCGGCTGCATGGCTTTCTGAATAGCTACATGAGTGTCTACATGGGTTATTGATTGATTGTCTGAGTATCTGTATGGGTGCCTGTGTGTTTGTGTGGGTGGGGTGTGTGTGACTCTGTGCATAGATGTGTGAGTTGGTGATTCACTGGGTGCATGATTTCAAGAGTGCATCTGTGATGGACTGTATGGGTGGGTGAGTGTGTGTATGGGTGTGTTAGTGATTGAATGTATATCTCAGTGGTACATGTGTGAGTAACTACATATGTGAAAGGCAGTATATATGTGTGTTGGAGTATATAAATGGCTATAAGTGAGAGTGTGTGATTGTGAGAGTGGCTGTATGGATGAGTGTGTACTTGTATCAGTGATTGTATAAGAGCGTAAGAATGTGCTAGTATTTGTATGAGTAAGTGAGCTGGTGTGTGTATAACTGTATAGGTGAGTAAATGGGTGTGTGATTAAGTTTTTTGCATGACTGACTAGGTGTGTGAGTACCTCTATGGATGAGTGGCGGTGTGTGAGTGTTTATATGGATGTATGAGTGCATATGATAGTCCTGTACTGAGTGACTAAGTATGAGTGACTGTACGGGTGAGTGAGTGGATGTGTGTGTAGACCTAAGAATCAGTGAGTGGGTATGTAGTTTTTGGTGTTGGAATGTCTATGGTTTTGAGAATGGCAGTCTGTAATTTAGAGTGGGTGTATCAAAAGTTATATTAGGGTGTGAGAAGATGCATGAAATTATCACATGGATGATGTCATCAGTGATGTCATTTGAGATGTCATCAGTGATGTCATCAGTGATGTCACTGACCATGTCATGAGTGATGTAATATGTGACGTCATCAGCAGTGCATTGCGGGGCGCGAGTTATAGTTAGCTGAACTAACTATAACGGGGAATTTCTATGGTTTTGTACGAGTGAAATGTCCAACTAACTATAACTGTCCCTAAAACCTATGGTTTTTTCAGTGAATTTCAAAGGTTTTTTAAATGCTAATTTCTAACTATAACGTGTCTGAAACCTATGGTTTTTTCAGTGAATTTCAAAGGTTTTTTAAATGCTAATTTCTAACTATAACGTGCCTGAAACCTATGATTTTTTAAGTGAATTTCAAAGGTTTTTTTAAATGCTAGTTTCTAACTATGCCTACAGAGGTAGGACATGTGAAGAAAGAAGAAAAACGCACAGAAAGAAGCAAAAGATGTGCAGAAAGAACCAACAGAGGAGCAGAAAGAGGCCTTGTTGCAAAATCATCCTGTGCCCACAACTTTTTCAGACGGGTACTGGTGGTAACTGACTCTGACTAACCTGAGCCAGTGCTATGCTAAAAGACACTTAGAATACAGTGAAAACACCTACATACACTAGGGAACACTATGCGTTGGGGTACCCCTGTGATTAGCATGACCTCCTCTGCAAGTCCCTAGTACATAATAGGGAAGGGGGATTAAAACTACCTCTTAAAACGCGCTAGAGGGCGCGTTTGCACAGTGGTGAAGGGAGGGGGGCCTGAGGTGACATGTGTGCAAATGCACCCGTGGCGCGTTTTAAGTTGCGGGATTAAGTCCCCTTGAATTCTGAGGGTCCCTGGGGCCCAACTAGCCCCCCAGGTACCTACAGTTAGGACCACAGAGCTGAGTTGCAGAGAGGCGTTCCGAGGCCATTTACCTTTTTTCACCTCTCTGCAACGCAACTCTGTTGTGCTTACTGAAGGTACCTGGTGGGCTAGTTGGCCCCCAGGGTCCCTCAGGATTCAAAGGGAATTAATTCCCCAACTTAAAACGCACCACAGGGCGTGTTTGCGCACATGTCACCTGAGGCCCCGCCCCTCCCTTCACCACTGTGCAAAGCGCCCGTGGTGCGTTTTAAGTTGGGGGATTAGGTCACCTTGAATCCTGAGGGTCCCTGGGGCCCAACTAGCCCACTAGGTACTTCCAGTAAGCACCACAGGCCTGCGTTGCAACGCCTGTAACAAATTGTGCAGTTGTGTTTAGGTAGTGAAGAGGGTCGTGCTGGGGGTAGTGTTTTAGGGTTTAGGGTAGTGCAGTGGTGTTTGTGTAGTGTAGGGGTCATGCAGGGGGTAGATTTAGGGTTTAGGGTAGTGCAGTGGTGTTTGGGTAGTGTAGGGGGTCGTGCTGGGGGTGGTGTTTCAGGGTTTGGGGCAGTGCAGTGGTGTTCGAGCAGTAAAGGGGGTCGTGCTGGGGGTGGTGTTTCAGGGTTTAGGGCAGTGCAGTGGTGTTCAGGCAGTGTAGGGGGCGGTGCAGGGGGTGGTGTTTCAGGGTTTAGGGCAGTGCAGTGGTGTTCGGGCAGTGTAGGGGGTGCTGCAGGGGGTGGTGTTTCAGGGTTTAGGGCAGTGCAGTGGTTTTCGGGCAGTGTAGGGGTCATGCAGGGGGTGGTGTTTCAGGGTTTAGGGCAGTGCAGTGGTGTTCGGGCAGTGTAGGGGGTCGTGCTGGGGCTGGTGTTTCAGGGTTTAGGGCAGTACAGTGGTGTTTGGGCAGTGTAGGGGGTCGTGCTGGGGCTGGTGTTTCAGGGTTTAGGGCAGTGCAGTGGTGTTCGGGCAGTGTAGGGGGTCTTGCTGGGGCTGGTGTTTCAGGGTTTAGGGCAGTGCAGTGGTGTTCGGGCAGTGTAGGGGGTCTTGCTGGGGCTGGTGTTTCAGGGTTTAGGGCAGTGCAGTGGTGTTCGGGCAGTGTAGGGGGTCGTGCTGGGGGTGGTGTTTCAGGGTTTAGGGCAGTGCAGTGGTGTTTGGGCAGTGTAGGGGGTCGTGCTGGGGCTAGTGTTTCAGGATTTAGGGCAGAGCAATGGTGTTCAGGCAGTGTAGGGGGTTTTGCTGGAGGTGGTGTTTCAGGGTTTAGGGCAGTGCAGTGGTGTTCGTGCAGTGTAGGGGGTGGTGTTTCAGGGTTTAGGGCAGTGGTGTTAAGGCAGTGTAGGGGGTCTTGCTGGGGTTGATGTTTCAGGGTTTAGGGCAGTGCAGTGGTGTTCGGGCAGTGTAGGGGGTCGTGCTGGGGGTGGTGTTTCAGGGTTTAGGGCAGTGCAGTGGTGTTCCGGCAGTGTAGGAGGTCGTGCAGGGGGTGGTGTTTCAGGGTTTAGGGCAGTGCAGTGGTGTTCGGGCAGTGTAGGGGTCAAGCTGGGGGTGGTGTTTCAGGGTTTAGGGCAGTGCAGTGGTGTTCGGGCAGTGTAGGGTGTCGTGCTGAGGGGTGGTGTTTCAGGGTTTAGGGCAGTGCAGTGGTGTTCGGGCAGTGTAGGGGGTCGTGCAGGGGGTGGTGTTTCAGGGTTTAGGGCAGTGCAGTGGTGTTTGGGCAGTGTATGGGGTCTTGCTGGGGGTGGTGTTTCAGGGTTTAGGGCAGTGCAGTGGTGTTCGGGCAGTGTAGGGGGTCTTGCTGGGGCTGGTGTTTCAGGGTTTAGGGCAGTGCAGTGGTGTTCGGGCAGTGTAGGGGGTCGTGCTGGGGCTGGTGTTTGAGGGTTTAGGGTAGTGCAGTGGTGTTCGGGCAGTGTAGGGGTCGTGCTGGGGCTGGTGTTTCAGGGTTTAGGGCAGTGCAGTGGTTTTCGGGCAGTGTAGGCGGTCGTGCTGGGGCTGGTGTTTCAGGGTTTAGGGCAGTGCAGTGGTGTTCGGGCAGTGTACGGGGTTGTGCTGGGGCTGGTGTTTCAGGGTTTAGGGAAGTGCAGTGGTGTTCGGGCAGTGTAGGGGGTCGTGCTGGGGGTGGTGTTTCAGGGTTTAGGGCAGTGCAGTGGTGTTCGGGCAGTGTAGGGGGTCGTGCTGGGGCTGGTGTTTCATGGTTTAGGGCAGTGCAGTGGTGTTCGGGCAGTGTAGGGGTTTGTGCTGGGGGTGGTGTTTCAGGGTTTAGGGCAGTGCAGTGGTGTTCGGGCAGTGTAGGGGGTCATGCTGGGGGTGGTGTTTCAGGGTTTAGGGCAGTGCAGTGGTGTACGGGCAGTGTATGGGGTCTTGCTGGGGAGGTGTTTCAGGGTTTAGGGCAGTGGTGTTCGGGCAGTGTAGGGGGTCTTGCTGGGGGTAGTGTTTTGGGGTTTAGGGCAGTGCAGTGGTGTTCGTGCAGTGTAGGGGGTCGTGCTGGGGGTGGTGTTTCAGGGTTTAGGGCAGTGCAGTAGTGTTCGGGCAGTGTAGGGGATCGTGCAGGGGGTGGTGTTTCAGGGTTTAGGGCAGTGCAGTGGTGTTCGGGCTGTGTAGGGGGTCGTGCTGGGGGTGGTGTTTCAGGGTTTAGGGCAGTGCAGTGGTGTTCGGGCAGTGTAGTGGGTCGTGCAGGGGGTGGTGTTTCAGGGTTTAGGGCAGTGCAGTGGTGTTCGGGCAGTGTAGGGGTCGTGCTGGGGCTGGTGTTTCAGGGTTTAGGGCATTGCAGTGGTGTTCGGGCAGTGTAGGGGGTCTTGCTGGGGGTGGTGTTTCAGGGTTTAGGGCAGTTGTGTTCGGACAGTGTAGGGGGTCTTGCTGGGGGTGATGTTTCAGGGTTTAGGGCAGTGCAGGGGTGTTTGGGCAGTGTAGGGGGTCTTGCTGGGGGTAGTGTTTCAGGGTTTAGGGCAGTGCAGTGGTGTTCGGTGCAGTGTAGGGGGTCGTGCTGGGGATGGTGTTTCAGGGTTTAGGGCAGTGCAGTAGTGTTCGGGCAGTGTAGGGGGTCATGCAGGGGTGGTGTTTCAGGGTTTAGGGCAGTGCAGTGGTGTTCGGGCAGTGTAGGGGGTCGTGCTGGGGGTGGTGTTTCAGGGTTTAGGGCAGTGCAGTGGTGTTCGGGCAGTGTAGGGGGTCGTGCTGGGGGTGGTGTTTCAGGGTTTAGGGCAGTGGTGTTCGGGCAGTGTAGGGGGTCTTGCTGGGGGTGATGTTTCAGGGTTTAGGGCAGTGCAGTGGTGTTCGGGCAGTGTAGGAGGTCTTGCTGGGGGTAGTGTTTCAGGTTTTAGGGCAGTGCAGTGGTGTTCGGGCAGTGTAGGGGTCATGCTGGGGGTGGTGTTTCAGGGTTTAGGGCAGTGCAGTGGTGTTCGGGCAGTGTAGGGGGTCGTGAAGGGGTGGTGATTCAGGGTTTAGGGCAGTGCAGTGGTGTTCGGGCAGTGTAGGGGTCGTGCTAGGGTATGTGTTTCAGGGTTTAGGGCAGTGCAGTGGTGTTCGGGCAGTGTAGGGGGTCGTGCAGGGGCTGGTGATTCAGGGTTTAGGGCAGTGCAGTGGTGTTCGGGCAGTGTAGGGGGTCGTGCTGGGGGTAGTGTTTTAGGGTTTAGGGTAGTGCAGTGGTGTTTGTGTAGTGTAGGGGGTCATGTTTTAGGGCAGTGCAGTGGTGTTCGTGCAGTGTAGGGGGTCGTGCTGGGGATGGTGTTTCAGGGTTTAGGGCAGTGCAGTAGTGTTCGGGCAGTGTAGGGGGTCATGCAGGGGGTGGTGTTTCAGGGTTTAGGGCAGTGCAGTGGTGTTCGGGCAGTGTAGGGGGTCGTGCTGGGGGTGGTGTTTCAGGGTTTAGGGCAGTGCAGTGGTGTTCCGGCAGTGTAGGAGGTCGTGCAGGGGGTGGTGTTTCAGGGTTTAGGGCAGTGCAGTGGTGTTCGGGCAGTGTAGGGGGTCGTGCTGGGGGTGGTGTTTCAGGGTTTAGGGCAGTGCAGTGGTGTTCGGGCAGTGTAGGGTGTCGTGCTGAGGGGTGGTGTTTCAGGGTTTAGGGCAGTGCAGTGGTGTTCGGGCAGTGTAGGGGGTCATGCAGGGGTGGTGTTTCAGGGTTTAGGGTAGTGCAGTGGTGTTTGGGCAGTTTAGGGGGTCGTGCAGGGAGTGGTGTTTCAGGGTTTAGGGCAGTGCAGTGGTGTTCGGCCAGTGTAGGTGGTCTTGCTGGGGGTGGTGTTTCAGGCTTTAGTGCAGTGGTGTTCAGGCAGTGTATGGGGTCTTGCTGGGGATGGTGTTTCAGGGTTTAGGGCAGTGCAGTGGTGTTCGGGCAGTGTAGGGGGTCTTGCTGGGGCTGGTGTTTCAGGGTTTAGGGCAGTGCAGTGGTGTTCGGGCAGTGTAGGGGGTCGTGCTGGGGCTGGTGTTTGAGGGTTTAGGGTAGTGCAGTGGTGTTCGGGCAGTGTAGGGGGTCGTGCTGGGGCTGGTGTTTCAGGGTTTAGGGCAGTGCAGTGGTTTTCGGGCAGTGTAGGCGGTCGTGCTGGGGCTGGTGTTTCAGGGTTTAGGGCAGTGCAGTGGTGTTCGGGCAGTGTACGGGGTTGTGCTGGGGCTGGTGTTTCAGGGTTTAGGGCAGTGCAGTGGTGTTCGGGCAGTGTAGGGGGTCGTGCTGGGGGTGGTGTTTCAGGGTTTAGGGCAGTGCAGTGGTGTTCGGGCAGTGTAGGGGGTCGTGCTGGGGCTGGTGTTTCATGGTTTAGGGCAGTGCAGTGGTGTTCGGGCAGTGTAGGGGGTCATGCTGGGGGTGGTGTTTCAGGGTTTAGGGCAGTGCAGTGGTGTTCGGGCAGTGTAGGGGGTCGTGCTGGGGGTGGTGTTTCAGGGTTTAGGGCAGTGCAGTGGTGTACGGGCAGTGTAGGGGGTCTTGCTGGGGGAGGTGTTTCAGGGTTTAGGGCAGTGGTGTTCGGGCAGTGTAGGGGGTCTTGCTGGGGGTAGTGTTTCGGGGTTTAGGGCAGTGCAGTGGTGTTCGTGCAGAGTAGGGGGTCGTGCTGGGGGTGGTGTTTCAGGGTTTAGGGCAGTGCAGTAGTGTTCGGGCAGTGTAGGGGATCGTGCAGGGGGTGGTGTTTTAGGGTTTAGGGCAGTGCAGTGGTGTTCGGGCAGTGTAGGGGGTCATGCTGGGGTTGGTGTTTCAGGGTTTAGGGCAGTGCAGTGGTGTTCGGGCAGTGTAGGGGGTCGTGCAGGGGTGGTGTTTCAGGGTTTAGGGCAGTGCAGTGGTGTTCGGGCAGTGTAGGGGTCATGCTGGGGCTGGTGTTTCAGGGTTTAGGGCATTGCAGTGGTGTTCGGGCAGTGTAGGGGGTCTTGCTGGGGGTGGTGTTTCAGGGTTTAGGGCAGTGCAGTGGTGTACGGGCAGTGTAGGGGGTCTTGCTGGGGGAGGTGTTTCAGGGTTTAGGGCAGTGGTGTTCGGACAGTGTAGGGGGTCTTGCTGGGGGTGATGTTTCAGGGTTTAGGGCAGTGCAGGGGTGTTCGGGCAGTGTAGGGGTCTTGCTGGGGGTAGTGTTTCAGGGTTTAGGGCAGTGCAGTGGTGTTCGTGCAGTGTAGGGGGTCGTGCTGGGGATGGTGTTTCAGGGTTTAGGGCAGTGCAGTAGTGTTCGGGCAGTGTAGGGGGTCATGCAGGGGTGGTGTTTCAGGGTTTAGGGCAGTGCAGTGGTGTTCGGGCAGTGTAGGGGGTCGTGCTGGGGGTGGTGTTTCAGGGTTTAGGGCAGTGCAGTGGTGTTCAGGCAGTGTAGGGGGTCGTGCTGGGGGTGGTGTTTCAGGGTTTAGGGCAGTGGTGTTCGGGCAGTGTAGGGGGTCTTGCTGGGGGTGATGTTTCAGGGTTTAGGGCAGTGCAGTGGTGTTCGGGCAGTGTAGGAGGTCTTGCTGGGGGTAGTGTTTCAGGGTTTAGGGCAGTGCAGTGGTGTTCGGGCAGTGTAGGGGTCATGCTGGGGGTGGTGTTTCAGGGTTTAGGGCAGTGCAGTGGTGTTCGGGCAGTGTAGGGGGTCGTGAAGGGGTGGTGATTCAGGGTTTAGGGCAGTGCAGTGGTGTTCGGGCAGTGTAGGGGGTCGTGCTAGGGTATGTGTTTCAGGGTTTAGGGCAGTGCAGTGGTGTTCGGGCAGTGTAGGGGGTCGTGCAGGGGCTGGTGTTTCAGGGTTTAGGGCAGTGCAGTGGTGTTCGGGCAGTGTAGGGGGTCGTGCTGGGGGTAGTGTTTTAGGGTTTAGGGTAGTGCAGTGGTGTTTGTGTAGTGTAGGGGTCATGTTTTAGGGTAGTGCAGTGGTGTTTGGGTAGTGTAGGGGGTCGTGCTGGGGGTAGTGTTTTAGGATTTAGGTTAGTGCAGTGGTGTTTGGGTAGTGTAGGGGGTCGTGCTGGGGGTAGTGTTTTAGGGTTTAAGGTAGTGCAGTGGTGTTTGTGTAGTGTAGGGGGTCATGCTGGGGGTAGTGTTTTAGGGTTTAGGGTAGTGCAGTGGTGCTTGTGTAGTGTAGGGGGTCGTGCTGGGGGTAGTGTTTTAGGATTTAGGTTAGTGCAGTGGTGTTGGGGAAGTGTTTTAGGGTTTAGGGTAGTGCAGTGGTGTTTGTGTAGTGTAGGGGTCATGCTGGGGGTAGTGTTTTAGGGTTTAGGATAGTGCAGTGGTGCTTGTGTAGTGTAGGGGGTCGTGCTGGGGTAGTGTTTTAGGGTTTAGGGTAGTGCAGTGGTGTTTTTGTAGTGTAGGGGGGTCATGTTTTAAGATGCAATGCTCCAATACCTGACCAGTCTGCACTACATAAAACTGCAAAAAAACTAAAAATAAAAAGTGTTTTGCACACTTTTGTCATTGGGCTATATGTGGGCTACATCTGGGTAATATTTGTGCTACATTTGGGCTCTTTTTTCACTGGTGGCCATCTTGGAAGACTTCTTTGTTATGAAGTTTCCTAATTTCCTCATTTACTGCAGTCTCCTCAGTAGGAAATGCTTTCAGTTTTTTACTTTGATTCCATCAAGAAGGCATTCAGATGTGTCACACATTTGCCATAAATTCAGAATGTTATTACTCTAGTTGTTCATTAGATCACTGTAGTAAAGCTACTGCTCACCAAGGAGTTAACTTGAAGTCTACTGCTGGTATTGAAAGTGATTGTTTCAGTCTGCATGTCAGAATTTTCTAATGAAATAGAAGAGGATTTGAAATCTCACTTAAAACATGCACTAAATTTTCTTTTTGCAGCACTAACCATAATTTCTATGGCAAAATGAACCCCCTCATTTTGTTCCTTTTTAAATTAAATGTTTTAAGTGTTACCAGTTTATTCCAATCAAGATGGCTTCAGGTGTGCCATACTTTTGTCATAAGTAAGGCTGTTAGGACTCTAGTTGTTCTTTAGAACACTCTGGGAAGCTGCAGTAGAACACAAAGGCATCAACTGACAGGCTGCTCCTGTTGAAATATAACAGGAAGATATTTGAGATCTCACTTAAAACATGTCCTAATTTTTCTTTCTACAGCACTAACCATAATTTCTATGGCAAAATTAACCCCCTCATTTTGTTCCTTTTTAAATTAAATGTTTTAAGTGTTACCAGTTTATTCCAATCAAGATGGCTTCAGGTGTGCCATACTTTTGTCATAAGTAAGACTGTTAGCGCTCTAGTTGTTCTTAAGAACACTCTGGGAAGCTGCAGTAGAACACAAAGGCATCAACTGACAGGCTGCTCCTGTTGAAATATAACAGGAAGATATTTGAGATCACACTTGAAACATGTCCTAATTTTTCTTTCTACAGCACTAACCATAATTTCTATGACAAAATGAACCCCATAATTTTGTTCCTTTTTAAATTAAATGTTTTAAGTGTTACCAGTTTATTCCAATCAAGATGGCTTCAGGTGTGCCATACTTTTGTCATAAGTAAGACTGTTAGCGCTCTAGTTGTTCTTTAGAACACTCTGGGAAGCTGCAGTAGAACACAAAGGCATCAACTGACAGGCTGCTCCTGTTGAAATATAACAGGAAGATATTTGAGATCACACTTGAAACATGTCCTAATTTTTCTTTCCAGAGCACTAACCATAATTTCTATGACAAGATGAACCCCATCATTTTGTTCCTTTTTAAATTAAATGTTTTAAGTGTTACCAGTTTATTCCAATCAAGATGGCTTCAGGTGTGCCATAATTTTGTCATAAGTAAGACTGTTAGCGCTCTAGTTGTTCTTTAGAACACTCTGGGAAGCTCCAGTAGAACACAAAGGAATCAACTGACAGTCTCTGCCCTTGTTGGATGTACATGTTTTACTGAGAATGTCAGACTTCATTCTCACATGACTGAGAAAGATAATGTGAATTTACAGAAAATATGCTCTCATTTTAGCTTCTGGAGCACCTTCCAAAACTGTATGGGACAAGCATGTGAAAATAGTTTTCTCTCAAACATGATTCATGATATCCCAGCAGAAGGTTTTTCACAGGGTAAAATCACCTTAGAACACACCACAATTCCTGAAATTAGTATGGTACCATCAACAAATGAATTCTAATGTAACTAAAGTCTGTTATCACCCTTTATAGTTCTCCTTTTGGTAACCCTCAAAATCTTCGATTCACTACAATGCATTTCAATGGGGTACTATCATTTATATTGGTCCCAAGATGGCTGCCAGCAATTCCATGATGAAGTGCTGACAGCCAATCAGATCTCACGATGACATGTGTGGTTAGGCTCCGCCCAGATATATATGTGTTTTTACTTTTGATTTTCTCAGCAACTACTGAACGGATTTACACCATTTAACAAAAGGGTTCTTTTTGAACCAAGAACTACCTCTTTGCCAAATTTGGTGTAATTCCGTTCAGCAGTTCGAGCTGTAGCCTTGCATAAAGTTTCCTATGGGAAATTGATTTTTTGACTCTTATTTTTTTAATTTCTCCGCAACTACTGAACGGATTTACACCATTTAACAAAAGGGTTCTTTCTGAACCAAGAACTACCTCTTTGCCAAATTTGGTGTAATTCCGTTCAGCAGTTCGGGCTGTAACCGTGTCTAAAGTTTCCTATGGGAAAATGAATGGGGAAAACACGTTTTGGGACCCCCCTTTTTCTCGGCCCCCGCTTGACGAATCACCCTGAGACTTTCAGGGTAGGAGCGGACCGGAGCGGGCCATAAAGTTTGAAAATTTCGCGAAGATTCGTCAACCAACGCAAGAGTTATTTTAAATAGAATGTCGCGGATTTCCTATGGAAAATAGGTCCTAACTATAACTATCTACTGGCGACCGCCAGTAGATAATATATATATATATATATATATATATATATATATATATATATATATATATATATATATATATATATATATATATATATATATATATATATATATATATATATATATATATATATTTACCTGTACAATACTTACCTTTCTGTGCTTAAGGCATGCATGGTAACAGCATATGTTTTGTTTTAAAATTACAGGTAAGTAAACTCACCTTTTTTATATATATTTTTACACACACATGTATATATATATATATATATATATATATATATATATATATATATCCAGCACATAAGTCTTCGTGACAGGGAGCCCCAGACCCTGGCAGGGCGGCTTCGGCGTAGTGGGCACGAAGAGACCCATATTTAAATCCAGCACATTCCTCTTTTACAAGAAGACGCCGACATCCCATTTGAAGGATTACTGGTGCTTTTATTCTTTTTAGGAGTATGCAGCAGTTGCCATTTCATACCTTACGCGTTTCAACTCTCTCGAGCCTTGATCACAGGTGTGCTTTCTCCTTTCAAAACTGACCACGTGATATTTCGTCATCAAACCACCTTTTTATTCAGTGGTTTTAGGTCGTGTTACTTATATGGAATGCGCAATGCAAATTTTAAAAGTCATTATTTCAATCCAGCAGCGTACTTCTTAGCATTTCAGTTCATTAATAAAGCTGCAATTATATTTGTTTTGTCTTGCAATTCCAATGCGCATAAAATCAGCTACATTACTAGTGCTCGTGCATTGCTTCTACTTCTCCTTTTGCGCACTCGAAAACCTCCAAATTTGCAAGCAGTTCAATTTTAAGTTTTCGCGGGATTTGTTAAATGCTGGCTGGTGGAACCCCATTGGATCGCTGGTATCGACACAAAGAGAGGACTGGAAAAGTTCCACAAAGTAAGTACTCTCCTCTCTTTCTTTGTTCTAGGGTCCTCGATGTACAGCCCACTGCGCCGGTAATCCTGCCGTATGTACAAGGACAGCCCAATTCGCAAGCCTAGTTCAGTGACCGGCCCGTGCACACAATAATGCACTGACAGATGTCAGCCGTTGTGCTGTTCACTCCTCTCACTGGCAGGATCGGTGGCGGTATGCCTCACAGAGAACCAGCTCATTCTGCAGTAAATCTGCTGCTCTCTCCCCATTGCCACAACATCTCATGGCCGGGGGGGCGCCACGTTGTGCAGCCTCATGCACTTCCACCACATCTTGCCGTCTGTACGCGGTGCTCCAAAACGAGAGGTGTGTCAGGATGCAGAGCCGACCTCTGCCTCACATATAGCTCCAATCCCGTTTCTTGGATAAAAACGGGTCTGACACAGCTTGAGTTGGCTCACCCCAAACACTTTATTACCACCACTAGGCACATCAAATAACGTGTCCTCTAGTCGTAGCACCTGGCAAACGTGTTTCGGCGGATGCCTTCTTCAGTGCCAGATTCATGCTCGACAGGTCAATTTTAAGTTTTCGCGGGATTTGTTAAATGCTGGCCGGAGGAACCCCATTGGATCGCTGGTATCGAGACAAAGAGAGGACGGAAAAGTTCCACAAAGTAAGTACTCTCCTCTCTTTCTTTGTTCTAGGGTCCTCGATGTACAGCCCACTGCGCCGGTAATCCTGCCATATGTACAAGGACAGCCCAATTCACAAGCCTGGTTCAGTGACTGGCCCGTGCACACAATAATGCACTGACAGATGTCAGCCATTGTGCTGTTCACTCCTCTCACTGGCAGGATCGGTGGCGGTATGCCTCACAGAGAACCAGCTCGTTCCGCAGTAAATCTGCTGCTCTCTCCCCATTGCCACAACATCTCACGGCCGGGGGGGCGCCACGTTGTGCAGCCTCATGCACTTCCACCACATCTTGCCGGCTGTACGCGGTGCTCCAAAACGAGAGGCGTGTCAGGATGCAGAGCCGACCTCTGCCTCACATATAGCTCCAATCCCGTTTCTTGGATAAAAAACGGGTCTGACACAGCTCGAGTTGGCTCACGACAAAGACTTTATTACCACCACTAGGCACATCAAATAACGTGTCCTCTAGTCGCAGCACCTGGCAAACACGTTTCGGCGGATGCTTTCTTCAGTGCCAGATTCATGCTCGACAGTTCAATTTTAAGTTTTCGCGGGATTTGTTAAATGCTGGCCGGAGGAAGCCCATTGGATCGCTGGTATCGACACAAAGAGAGGACTGGAAAAGTTCCACAAAGTAAGTACTCTTCTCTCTTTCTTTGTTCTACGGTCCTCGATGTACAGCCCACTGCGCCGGTAATCCTGCCATATGTACAAGGACAGCCCAATTCGCAAGCCTGGTTCAGTGACCGGCCCGTGCACACAATAATGCACTGACAGATGTCAGCCGTTGTGCTGTTCACTCCTCTCACTGGTAGGATCGGTGGTGGTATGCCTCACAGGGAACCAGCTCGTTCTGCAGTAAATCTGCTGCTCTCTCCCCATTGCCACAACATCTCACGGCCGGGGGGGCACTACGTTGTGCAACCTCATGCACTTCCAGCACATCTTGCCGGCTGTACGCGGTGCTCCAAAATGAGAGGCGTGTCAGGATGCAGAGCTGACCTCTGCCTCACATATAGCTCCAATCCCGTTTCTTGGATAAAAACGGGTCTGACACAGCTCGAGTTGGCTCACCCCAAAGACTTTATTACCACCACTAGGCACATCAAATAACGTGTCCTCTAGTCACAGCACCTGGCAAACACGTTTCGGCGTATGCCTTCTTCATATATATAGGGAACACCATCCTACATGCCAAAAGCTTTCACCCGACCCCGCTGATTAACTCTATCCCATTTGGAGAATTTAACAGAGCCAGAAGGCTTTGTAGCACAGACTTAGACTATGACATCAGTCAAAAACAGATGGTAGAGCGTTTCAGGGCGAGAGGATACACGGAAAAGGTTTTGAAAGTTGCTTCTGTCAGAGCTAGAGCCCACACAAGAGAATCAGCTCTCTTTGATGCAACTCACACTAAATGTAAAAGATTAAAAAATACGGATCAGGTAGAGAAAAATCAACCACATAGGTTTATTACCACCTACAATATGGAACACAACAGAGTATGAAAAACCTTACAAAAACACTGGCACCTTATAAAGAATGATCAAACTATTGATCCTATGGTTGGTAATAGACCACAGATAACCTTTAGAAAATCTACATCTCTAAGAAACCATCTAGTGAACAGTGATTTGATGCATGATCAGTCACCATCCACATTTCATATGCATAAAGAAGGCTTTACAAAATTTACCAAATGTAAAGCCTGCAAAAACGGAAAAAATAGAACCAAAATCTTGACCCCTTGCAAAAAAAACATCCAAATTAATGGTCACCTAACATGCAAAACCAATTTTGTGGTTTACTTATTGGAGCGCACATGTGGAAACCTATATGTAGGAAGCACTACGCTTCGGGTGCACAAACGTATATTGCAACACTTAAGAGCAATTACGAACAAGGATCGCACCTACCCAGTTGCCCGTCACTTCGAGAAAATTCATCAAAGTGACCTAAATGATCTGACATACAGCTGCTTAGCACATGTCTCAGAAAGAAAACGAGGAGGAGACAGAGAAAAGGAACTACGTAATCTTGAAACCTACTAAATATTAGAATTGGACAGCCCAGAACCACGAGGGTTCAATATGGATGAGGAAATGTATACTTCTCTGGATTAAGCCTGCTCCCCATCCGCACTGGCCAGGAGTATTCTTATTTTATTTAATTTTTGTGTTTATTTATAAATTTTGGGTACTACATAGAATATTAATCAGGCACATCCTTTATAATTAGACAATATTCCGACGTATACTTATTGCAGATGGGAAGTGGTTTACTCCCTTTTGGGTAATACAGTTGATTTAAGACTGAATATTGAAAAGGCACTTGCCGTGTATACAATCTATTTTAAAATATACGTATCAACTTGACTGTGATGAGTTTATTAAGCACTCACACTTTATACTCAAATTGATCAGATGTTCTATCTGTGTAAGGTGTGCATTAGTTACATGTTTACATTACTATAACTCCAGCTGCGTCGTATGATTAATGTTTAACTAAGTCTTTTGAAATTAGGCACTTGCCTTGATCACGAGTGAAACATAACTACTGTTTAAAATATTTAAATGCCTTACATTATAGCACTTGCACATTACATTTGTCTAATGTACTGTTGCATCTATTCCGATGCATGTATAACTCCTTTTGATGCATTATTTCTTTTGCAATGGATTCAAACAATGAATATATATGTTGTTTGTCGCATGTTACAAGATAGTGCCCAGAGTGACAATTGTAATGTATAAATAGTACCCTTGGTTTCTAAGAGTTTTGATCACATGATAAAATTTGATGTGTAATGGCCCTTTCTTGTCATGATCAAGGTTGCAAGCAGCAACCGAAACGCGTTGACCAGCGCTCACCCAGAAAAAAACAACTTTGGGATCCACGTTTGGAGTGCTGTGCTTGTTTTCCTCTACTCAGAAAACAAGAGTACCTTTCATATATGCGATGAGTTGATGGACTCCTCTTTCACGGTGGCACCTCTGGCCATTTGGCAGCATGCCAGCATCCGCCTGTTTGAAGACGTATATACAAATGTACAATCCCGGAGTGCGGCTCTTCTTTTCGCAGCAGCGAGAGGACATTTGGATATATATATATATATATATATATATATTTATCAGCTTTCTGGATCCGCCCTTGCCGTCTCTGTTGCGACGGTCCCAACAGAGCACAAACTCCTCTTTCCTTGCAATAATCTTTTATTTTCCCTTGCCAAAACATCATTACACGTTTCGGTCACCAGGTGACCTTGCTCACATGTATATATTTATATATATATATAAATATATATAAATATATATATATATATATATATATATATATATAAAAAATATCCATTAAGAATCATAACCCCTCAACACATAGCCACCCTAAACCCTACAAATAGTATACTCTGACCACCCAAAAACCCATACCCACCATAAACCCTAAAATACCCTTACAACCCAAAAACCCATACCCACCCTAAACCCTAAAAATACCCTTCCCACCCAAAAACCCATACCCACCCTAAACCCTAAAAATACCCTTGCCACCCCAAAACCCATACCCACCCTAAACCCTAAAAATTCCCTTGCCACCCAAAAACCCATCCCACTCGAAACCCTTAAAATACCCATGCCACCCAAAAACCCATACCCAATCTAAGCCTTAAAATTACCCTTGCCAGCCAAAAATCCATACCCACCCTAAACCCTAAAAACCCATACTTACCTAATACTTACATTTAAAATGCATATGCCTTTACGAATTATGCCTTTACAATGAAATTTGTTGTAAAGGCATGCATTGTAAAGGCATATGCGCGGTAAAAGTTTGCGTTGTATTACTAATTCATTGTAATGGTATCTGCGTTGTGATAACCGCGTTGTAATGGCATGCGATGAAATGACCGCGATGTAATGGTAGTTTCCCCCCTCAGAACTACCTCATATGCAGAAAACCACTTGTCTATATAATCTTTTACCACCTCATTGGGTACCAGTTCTTGTGGAATGCGAACCCTCACCTCTAAAGTTGACAGTGCAGGTATGCTGCCACCATTGTTGCTGAACTCTGGGATATATCTGTCTTTGATCTTCAGCTCCTTCAGTCATATCTCATGTGCCAGCAAACGTTTCTTCTCAGCCAAGGTTCTTTCTGCTTCAGCCCTCCTTTCCTCTGCTTCCAACTTCATTTTGGCCATTTGAAGTCTGAGATCCCTCACTGCCTTTCTGTCTTCCAGCTCCTCTGGGGACAGGCCTCTGGCACACACACTGCTCTCTGCCCCATCCTGGGCATCATCTGGGGTTGAGTTGGGTCCTCCTTGCAGCTCAGGACCCAGGTCTGGGTCCTCAGTCTCCGCCTCGTCCCCTGAGAGTGCTCCCCCCACCTCATTGTCCTCCTCTGGGGTGGCATGCCACCACTGTACCTCCTCAAAGGCTCTGAGGGCTACCTGGAGATCTAGCTTGGTAGCATTCCTGCCTTCCTTCAGTACCTTCTCCTTGCAGACCTTCAGCAGCTCAGCCCTCTTAAGGGTGTCAGAGTTGATCAGCTCCATCTCCATGGTACAAAAAAGGAAGGTAAGGCACTTAAATATAGAAGAGGGAGAAAACAGCCAATAGAAAACTAGAAAGAATTTAAAAAGAAAGAGACCAACTCTGCTATCAAATTATTAATATGGTGTTTTTGTGTTACGCAAATCACTGTATGGTACAGTACAAATAAAAGTCCTAATCTACACGACTGAAAACCAATGTGAGAAACTGAGTTGTTGGTTGAAGGTGGGTGGCAATCCCCGAAAGGGTGAACCACAAAATTCACTAAATTAGCCTGTGCTTAACCCTCTAGTAGCATGGCGTAAAAGCAGCCAGGCTTAAAATAATGGCAATGCGTAAAGTATTTTTGCAGCAACCAAGCAGTAATAAAGTGAAAACACAATACAAGAAGAGGGAACAAGGCAGGCTACAGGCAGCAAAGCAGTTCTTCCAGGGGCAGAAAAGCAGTCTTGTGGACTATACAGCAGGCCACAGCAGCAGGCAGTCCTCTGAGAGCCCTTCCCCAATTCCAGAAGTGAACTAAAGAGTGGGTCTGAAGGTCACCTTTTTTACAAGGTTTCTTCTTTGAAGTAGGAGAAGTTTCTAGAGAATTCACTTTGAAACCCTTCAAGTCTCCTGATTCCTCTGCCCTGGCTCCAAGCTGGCTGCATGAACAATCCAGGGGTAACAGGCCCTTTGAGTGAAGGCAGAGCACAGCCTTTTCAGTTGCAAGTGGGGCTGTGCCCAGATTCATCCCCTCATCCTGCCAGTTGATGGCCTATCCCAGCACAACTAATACCTCTATTGTGTGGCTATCTGGGAGGAATGAACAAAGTCCAACCACCAAATACACCCAGTCATGTGACCCACAAGAGGCTGCAGGCACCAAATAGTTTAGTGCAAGAAAATGCCAACTTTTTAAAAGTGTAATTTCCAAAATTGTAACTTAAAATCCGACTTTACCATTAAAGTTGATTTTTAATTACAATTTCTCAGACACCTAACATGAAATGCTCACCTATTCCCCATTAAACATTAGCACTTATTAAATGTAATAAGGCCCCCAACATTATTCTATGGGACAGGCAGGCCTCATAGCATTGAATAACGAATTTAGGAGTTTTTCACTACCAGGACATGTAAAACTTAAAAGTACATGCCCAACCTTTTAATTTCAAAGTACTCTGCATTATGGGCTGCCTAGAGAGTACCTTAGGGGTAACTTATGTGCAATAAAATGGGAGTTTAAGGCTTGGCACAGGGGTTATATTGCCAAGTTGCCAAGTTGAATCTGCAGTTTAAAACTGAATTCAGGCTGCAATGGCAGACCTGAGACATGTTTTAAGTTGCTACTTACGTGGGTGGCACAATAGGTGCTACAGGCCACTAGTAGCATTTAATTTACAGGCCCTGGGTATATTATGTGTGGTGTCTCGCACAGCCTGCGTGGTCTGTTCCCCACACATTTTACACACGCCAATCTTATGCACCCCAGACTGGTAAAATACTGTTTAGAGTCATCCACACTCTGTGGCCCGTTTTGGACACTTTTGGCCACAGGCTTTACTTTCAATGTGCATCCTCATATTGCCTTGTATAATCCCCGGGGCCTTTGACTTCCTGTTCAGGTGTTAAGGGCGTACATTATCAGGCCTTTCTAGAAAAACACGCCCTTCCCGATCTCTCACAAGAGTTCGGGAACGACGGCCATCTTGGGCACTGTGTTATTAATACCGCGCCCAAGCTGACGGAGCCTTTGCTTGGCTGCATCTTTCCCCTCAGAGAAGAGAGGACTTTGGATCTACGTCACTTACCTTTGATCCCCTCTTGGCCTGGAACACACTGTCAGCTTCCTCGTGCAGCAGGACTCTTCCCAGAGGCAGCACAAATATCAGAAAGAAAAGAGAAAAAAACAGAAAGTCACGTTACTAAGGCAGTAAGACAAACAACGTGGTGGTATAATCGTGCTGAAAGCAACTAAGGTTAGTGACAAGAAACTCAGAATGACATTGAACTGTCAATGCACATTGTGAACAACTAACAGGAAATTAGCATTTGTTAGATATTCAGGACTTGTTACTGTAAAGGTAAAACTGTACTGTTCCGTATACAAAGCATACGCAAGTTGACGCCTCTGAATCAAGAGATTCATGACAATGGGCTTAGCCTTGTGAAAGGTAGTGCACACTTATTCACAGGATTCAGTTAAGAACTATAGTCATCGAAGCATATTAATTAATAACGTGCTCTCCTGTTTCTCGCAGACAAAAGATTGAAAGCACAGGAAACCAGATCCAGGGTTTAAAAAAAAATCTCAGCACAGATACACATGCATGAAAAAGAGAATAAGGTATGAAGGGCCAGATTCACCAATTTCTCATGCAGCGCAGTGCAGCAGCTGCAAATGCTGCGCTGCATGAGAAAGAGAGAGCAGGAGAGCACCAAATTGACTGAAATATGGCACTCTCCTCCCCTCTCCCTAACACCTGTACTGAAATTACCTTCCGTGCACCACGGAGACACCTTTGTGCCATGGTGCAAGGGTGTATCCGTGAGTCAAGCATAGGTTTTGTATTGAAAGGATAGCCTTCCAGTACAAAATACTATGCTTAGATTAATTTTTTTTAAATTCCCACTTTGTATGTGTTCTGTACAGTGCAGCACACATGTGAAGTTGGAAAATAAAAGAGAAAAAAAACATTTCTCCTTCATTGCGTCTGGTTGAAGTGTGCGCTATTTTCTGACACTAAACCCTGTTATTTAGTAAACTGGGTTTAGCATCAGAAACCTTTGGTGGTTGCATGGGAATGCCCATGCACCACCCATGGTACGCCCCCTTGGCGCTAAGTAATGCAAAGCAGTGCTTTGCGCTGCTTCGCGTTACTTTCACATTATTTCCAGCACTAAATAAGTTTAGCACTGGAAAGAAAATCGGACAAAAAGATTTTGCGCCGATTTGCGTAACTTTTGTGATGCAAACACAGCAGCAAAATCTTCCCCCGAGTGTGATCTCAAACAGCAGCTCTTTACATGTCTAGGATTTGGTATGAGTAGAAACTGACTTCGTCTATTTACCTTCCATAGGAAAATACGCATAGCAGTCCCCTTCCAAAGCTCTTCGTTGTTAACAACATCCACATAGTCCAGACATGAAGACGCCTAATCAGAGCACCAGAACTGAGTGGCAGGAGGCATCTTCGCTCTCTTGTCCCATCCCCCCTTCCCTTTGGGGAAAGTCCTTCACTTAGGTGTTGACTACTTTCAGGTTAAAGGCTGGTCACAAGGATCATTGGAGGACACCCTTCAGTTTCTCAGAGGCCTGGAATTCAGGTCAGTGAATTTGGTCTTGAAAGAAAGCTAAGCCCAAAGAAACTAGCTCTGCACAAGCGAAGATGAATCCTAGGTTTGGGTCAGGGCTTGGCAGAGGAGGCCCTGTCAGTGGTGGAGTTGGCACAGGCCTTACCTAGGGGCCGATTCCGATCTCGGTCGGAGGCGCACCCAATACTATTCGGTCGGGAAAAAAGCCATGCGAAAGCCAGTTTCCCGACCGATCCGTACAGTACACCGAACGAGCAAGTACGATGCGCACAACAGCAAAAATCCCGGCCGAGCCGTACTCACCCAAACCAGGTCCTGTTCTCCGACCGAGGCGAATCCGGAAACGCCGAATCGAGTCGCACGGAAGGGAAAATGCAGCCCCGTCCGGCCGGACAAGTACGATGCGCTTTCCGTACGCGCCGAACCCGTCGCTACGCACGGCACGTCAAAGCATCCGGGAGAGGCGCACATAAGCTCCGAATCGCGCCACAACACGATCCACGGCTACGAGACGAACACAGCACCGACGAGGACGACGCGAAGCGACGAGGACGAAGCCAAGCGACGAGGACGACGCGAAGCAACGAGAAGGACGAACGACACGAACCAACCATGAATCCCTTCGTCCCGATCATACCAATATTCTACATCTACTACCGGAACAGGCACGGACGCGTACGGCGCAGAAGGTAAGTCAGACACCAACCACAAAACACATACAACACGTACACGACACATCACACACATACACTGGGAATCTGAATATACTTACACCAGCAACAGCAGCACCATAGGGGCGGGATGCCCATCACCAATGCCACATATGCACACAGGGGCCTGAATGCGCGCCACCACCCCAACCCAGGGGGGCTGGATGCCAACCACCACAACCACCCTCAACCAGGGGGGCAGGATGCCTACCACTACTACCACCCTCACCCAGGGGGCAGGATGCCCACCACTACTACCACCCTTAGCCAGGGGGGCTGGATGCCTACCACCACCCTTAGCCAGGGGGGCTGGATGCCCACCACTACTACCACCCTTAGCCAGGGGGCTGGATGCCTACCACTACTACCACCCCCACCCAGGGGGCAGGATGCCTACCACTACTACCACCCTTAGCCAGGGGGGCTGGATGCCTACCACTACTACCACCCCCACCCAGGGGGCAGGATGCCTACCACTACTACCACCCTCACCCAGGGGGCAGGATGCCCACCACTACTACCACCCTTAGCCAGGGGGGCTGGATGCCTACCACTACTACCACCCTCAACCAGGGGGCAGGATGCCTACCACTACTACCACCCTCACCCAGGGGGCAGGATGCCCACCACTACTACCACCCTTAGCCAGGGGGGCTGGATGCCACTACCACCACCCTTAGCCAGGGGGCTGGATGCCTACCACTACTACCACCCTCAACCAGGGGGGCAGGATGCCTACCACTACTACCACCCTCACCCAGGGGGGCAGGATGCCTACCACTACTACCACCCTCACCCAGGGGGCAGGATGCCCACCACTACTACCACCCTCACCCAGGGGGGCAGGATGCCCACCACTACTACCACCCTTAGCCAGGGGGCAGGATGCCTACCACTACTACCACCCTCACCCAGGGGGGCAGGATGCCCACCACTACTACCACCCTCACCCAGGGGGGCAGGATGCCCACCACTACTACCACCCTCACCCAGGGGGCAGGATGCCCACCACTACTACCACCCTTAGCCAGGGGGGCTGGATGCCTACCACCACCCTTAGCCAGGGGGCTGGATGCCTACCACTACTACCACCCTCAACCAGGGGGGCAGGATGCCTACCACTACTACCACCCTCACCCAGGGGGGCAGGATGCCTACCACTACTACCACCCTCACCCAGGGGGGCAGGATGCCCACCACTACTACCACCCTCACCCAGGGGGGCAGGATGCCCACCACTACTACCACCCTTAGCCAGGGGGCAGGATGCCTACCACTACTACCACCCTCACCCAGGGGGGCAGGATGCCCACCACTACTACCACCCTCACCCAGGGGGGCAGGATGCCCACCACTACTACCACCCTTAGCCAGGGGGTGCTAGATGCCCACCACTACCACCCTTAGCCAGGGGGCAGGATGCCCACCACTACTACCACCCTTAGCCAGGGGGCTGGATGCCTACCACTACTACCACCCTCACCCAGGGGGCAGGATGCCCACCACTACTACCACCCTCACCCAGGGGGCAGGATGCCCACCACTACTACCACCCTTAGCCAGGGGTGCCAGGATGCCCACCACTACCACCCTTAGCCAGGGGGCAGGATGCCCACCACTACTACCACCCTTAGCCAGGGGGCTGGATGCCTACCACTACTACCACCCTCACCCAGGGGGCAGGATGCCCACCACTACTACCACCCTCACCCAGGGGGGCAGGATGCCCACCACTACTACCACCCTTAGCCAGGGGGTGCCAGATGCCCACCACTACCACCCTTAGCCAGGGGGCAGGATGCCCACCACTACTACCACCCTTAGCCAGGGGGCTGGATGCCTACCACTACTACCACCCTCACCCAGGGGGCAGGATGCCCACCACTACTACCACCCTCACCCAGGGGGCAGGATGCCCACCACTACTACCACCCTTAGCCAGGGGGCTGGATGCCTACCACTACTACCACCCTCACCCAGGGGGGCAGGATGCCTACCACTACTACCACCCTCACCCAGGGGGCAGGATGCCCACCACTACTACCACCCTCACCCAGGGGGGCAGGATGCCCACCACTACTACCACCCTTAGCCAGGGGGCAGGATGCCTACCACTACTACCACCCTCACCCAGGGGGGCAGGATGCCCACCACTACTACCACCCTCACCCAGGGGGGCAGGATGCCCACCACTACTACCACCCTCACCCAGGGGGGCAGGATGCCCACCACTACTACCACCCTTAGCCAGGGGGGCTGGATGCCCACCACCACCCCTTAGCCAGGGGGGCTGGATGCCTACCACTACTACCACCCTCAACCAGGGGGCAGGATGCCTACCACTACTACCACCCTCACCCAGGGGGCAGGATGCCTACCACTACTACCACCCTCACCCAGGGGGCAGGATGCCCACCACTACTACCACCCTCACCCAGGGGGCAGGATGCCCACCACTACTACCACCCTTAGCCAGGGGGGCTGGATGCCTACCACTACTACCACCCTCACCCAGGGGTGCCAGGATGCCCACCACTACTACCACCCTTAGCCAGGGGGCAGGATGCCCACCACTACTACCACCCTTAGCCAGGGGGCTGGATGCCTACCACTACTACCACCCTCACCCAGGGGGCAGGATGCCTACCACTACTACCACCCTCACCCAGGGGGGCAGGATGCCCACCACTACTACCACCCTTAGCCAGGGGGGCTGGATGCCTACCACTACTACCACCCTCAACCAGGGGGCAGGATGCCTACCACTACTACCACCCTCACCCAGGGGGGCAGGATGCCCACCACTACTACCACCCTCACCCAGGGGGGCAGGATGCCCACCACTACTACCACCCTTAGCCAGGGGGCAGGATGCCTACCACTACTACCACCTCACCCAGGGGGCAGGATGCCCACCACTACTACCACCCTCACCCAGGGGGCAGGATGCCCACCACTACTACCACCCTTAGCCAGGGGGTGCCAGGATGCCCACCACTACCACCCTTAGCCAGGGGGCAGGATGCCCACCACTACTACCACCCTTAGCCAGGGGGCTGGATGCCTACCACTACTACCACCCTCACCCAGGGGGCAGGATGCCTACCACTACTACCACCCTCACCCAGGGGGCAGGATGCCTACCACTACTACCACCCTCACCCAGGGGGCAGGATGCCCACCACTACTACCACCCTCACCCAGGGGGCAGGATGCCCACCACTACTACCACCCTTAGCCAGGGGGGCTGGATGCCTACCACTACTACCACCCTCACCCAGGGGGGCAGGATGCCCACCACTACTACCACCCTCACCCAGGGGGGCAGGATGCCCACCACTACTACCACCCTTAGCCAGGGGGGCTGGATGCCTACCACTACTACCACCCTCAACCAGGGGGCAGGATGCCTACCACTACTACCACCCTCACCCAGGGGGCAGGATGCCCACCACTACTACCACCCTCACCCAGGGGGGCAGGATGCCCACCACTACTACCACCCTTAGCCAGGGGGCAGGATGCCTACCACTACTACCACCCTCACCCAGGGGGGCAGGATGCCCACCACTACTACCACCCTCACCCAGGGGGGCAGGATGCCCACCACTACTACCACCCTTAGCCAGGGGGTGCCAGATGCCCACCACTACCACCCTTAGCCAGGGGGCAGGATGCCCACCACTACTACCACCCTTAGCCAGGGGGGCTGGATGCCTACCACTACTACCACCCCCACCCAGGGGGCAGGATGCCTACCACTACTACCACCCTCACCCAGGGGGCAGGATGCCTACCACTACTACCACCCTCACCCAGGGGGCAGGATGCCCACCACTACTACCACCCTCACCCAGGGGGCAGGATGCCCACCACTACTACCACCCTTAGCCAGGGGGCTGGATGCCTACCACTACTACCACCCTCACCCAGGGGTGCCAGGATGCCCACCACTACCACCCTTAGCCAGGGGGCAGGATGCCCACCACTACTACCACCCTTAGCCAGGGGGGCTGGATGCCTACCACTACTACCACCCCCACCCAGGGGGCAGGATGCCTACCACTACTACCACCCTCACCCAGGGGGGCAGGATGCCCACCACTACTACCACCCTTAGCCAGGGGGCTGGATGCCTACCACTACTACCACCCTCACCCAGGGGGCAGGATGCCCACCACTACTACCACCCTCACCCAGGGGTGCCAGGATGCCCACCACTACCACCCTTAGCCAGGGGGCAGGATGCCCACCACTACTACCACCCTTAGCCAGGGGGCTGGATGCCTACCACTACTACCACCCCACCCAGGGGGCAGGATGCCTACCACTACTACCACCCTCACCCAGGGGGCAGGATGCCCACCACTACTACCACCCTCAGCCAGGGGGGCTGGATGCCTACCACTACTACCACCCCCACTCATAGGATGGACAATGCATGACACAACAAGCACACCACAACCTAGGGAATGCAAGATTAAGACATCCCCCCCCACCATGACAAGCGTGTGAGCAGGCTGTGTCAAATGCCTACAACACCGAACATGACATTGAACATACAATGTGACCCCTAGCACATGTGCCACACATATATGTGTGTGGCACCCACAATGCAAGCAGCCCATGACCATTGTGGCAATGGGGCCTAAACCCCCATCATCACAGTGACCAAAAGGCAAGTGTGGGGTCCATAGCTGAAGCACATTTTGACCATTGTGGCAATGGGGCCTAAACCCCCATCATCACAGTGACCAAAAGGTAAGTGTGGGGTCCATAGCTGAAGCACAGTTTGACCATTGTGGCAATGGGGTCTAAACCCCCATCATCACAGTAACCAAAAGGCAAGTGTGGGGTCCATAGCTGAAGCACATTTTGACCATTGTGGCAATGGGGTCTACACCCTCATCATCACAGTGACCAAAAGGTAATTGTTGACAAAGAAAGAGCTGCAACTGCCAAACTGCATGGATCATTCCTGGTCACAGAACCAAAAACTCATCTGTGGCAAAGTAGTGTATGTGTCCCATTGCAACATAAATTGGGGGAGCCAAATACTGCAGTGCAAATGAAACATTCCTTTGGCCATGTGCAGACAAACAACACCCATGGTGGCTGAGACCGTCAACAGTCATCAATGACACAATGACAGAAGTGACCATCAGAATGCAGAACCACATATTTGCACCAATGGGCACACAAATGCAGATACCCTGTGGAGACAGCAGATGTGAGGTGAACAGATACCATACCATGGCAGCAATGGGACACACAAACCATGATCACTGTGCTGACCGATGACCTAGGAGTCCCAGGGACAGCAGGGGAAACACACCAAACAACATACAGCCAATGGCACACCCAAGATATGCCAATGCAGTGGTGCAGATGCACAAACACAAACAGGCAGACCAACACTGTCATCATACACAGCAGGTGAGGGGTGGGGGTGCCATTGTCCCCAGGCAACAACACAACACATGAGGAGAGCTGAATACCAATCATACAGATGTGCATACACTGCCACACTAAGGTAACTCATGGATCCAAATCCCCTATGTGGGCAAGCAGGCATTGACAGGTGAGAGGGAGCACAAAACACACATGTCACACAGGCACGTAGGAACAACAACTGACACAGCAAGTCACAGACACACCACAGCACCACCCCCAGGGCCCCCACAATGTGGTGACCCTGGGCTGAAGAAAAATACCACTGTGATGACAAAGCTAAATGTCGTTCACACTGTGAACCACAGTCAGGTGTCCTGAGCAACTAACTACCATCACACCTACACAAGCACAAATCAATCAGCATGGCCAGTAAGCCAAGGCCAACATGGAGGCAGGGGACTAGCCGGGCAACAACTCTCATCTGCACACACTCAACACCACACCCTCGACCTCCAACAATGTGCAGCAGTGAAGTACACATGCACTGGTGACATTGCACATGCACCCATTACTATTCCAGGGTGGTGGGTGGGAACCAAGGTGTAGAAACACATCACACATGGACACTCAACAAGACTCCTGAATGTCTGACACACTGCACACTACGCTGTACATGGACATGACGGCAATACCACACCGACCAATGGGATCCCAGCCACAGTCACACACCAATGAAGAAACCAAGGTCACCCACAAAGAACACACATAGACAACAACCAACATTGCAGCCCGGACCCTAAGGAGTGCCAGCAGTCACACACACAACGTGTCACAATCACTGAAAGATAACACAAACTGGAAATCACATGACAGGGGCAAACAACAAGTGCCAAAGGGAAACCTGACTGTGACCCATCTGCGTCAGCACACAAACTCTGCCCTGACAGCAAACACACCTATGGGTGACACCCTGATGACCAGTAATGTGCCATGCACCCACATCACAGAGAACACAGGGAGAAGACTTTGGGGAACATAGCTCAAGTCAGCAAGCATCACAAACAGGTACAACACTAGGGATCACAGCATGCGCAGATGAATGGAAGTGAACACACAGACATGCACATACAACACACACCTTGGGCGCAGGCAATGTCACACGTGTACACACTGCCATGAGGGGACTCCACTCCTGTGTGAGGAAAGCTGTGCCATATGTTGCCTCAGTAGGGCCCCATCATGTCAGCTGAGCACTTGGTCACACAATCAACAATTAGCACCAAATGAGGGCTCCCATCACATCAGCCTGGTCATGGATGTGCCAACGGAATCATCAGCACAGATCCAACACACTTGTATAGCAATGTTGCACTGACTACACGGATGAGTCCCTCCCCATTGATGCCCAAACCTGCATGTCCACTGGAGATGGCAACACGGTCAGGGAAGTAGACAAAAGCAACGATGGCAGGCACAACAGATGTGCAGGGGTGGAAGCCACAGATGTGAAATTGCCAATGTAAGTAGGAAACCCATTGCCAAATACTGAACACATGACACCCTCAGATGCTGCTATTGATGACATGGATACACCACATGATAGGACACATTCCCCTGGACCACATGGGTTCCTGCACAGTAACACTTCATAATCATGAGACCAGATATCACCATCACTGCAGCAAGGGCATGGTTAGCTGCACCAACAACATGTACATCTGAAGCATGAGCACTAGAGAAAAGAAAGTTGCTTTATTCAGCATATGTGTTGAGGCCAAACGAAGTCCTGAAAAAGAGCAAAGGCCAATGGCCAGTCCATTGTCAAAGTTCAAACAGGGTGACACTGGCAGATGTCACCCTACGCATGCCTGCACAATACCAGGGACAATCCACTAGGAGGGGCAACCGGGGGGCAGGCCAGGCACCGCAGGGACAGGATCAGGGCTCACCAGGGGAGTCAGGGAAGGGGTGGTGGGTGCTGGAGAGCCACTGACAACTGCAGTGGAGGTGTCTGACATGGTGTGTGCCGGCACAACTGGGGGGCATGACACAGATGTCGTGGGTGCCGGCACAACTGCAGTGGACCCTGCAGATGGGGTGGACAGGTCCGCCACTGCAGTGCCCAAGTCAGACAGGGCGGTAGTGGACTCCACTGCAGTGCCTACCTCCAGGGGAGGAGAATGGGGAACAGGCAAGGTGGGTTGGACAGAGGGGGAGGACACCCTCACCACATCAGTGGCACAGACAAGCGCAGCGGGGGTGTGGTGCTGGGAGAGCAAGTGGCAGGGGAGAAGGCCGGAGCATCTTGGGGATGGTATATCTGTGGGTGGGGGAACCTGGGGCAGGGTGTGGTGGGGGCACCTGTGCAGTGGGGGCCTGAGGGATGGAGGACGGAGACCTTGTGCCTGAGCTGCAGGGCGGTGGCGGGGTCTTGCTCTTAGCACTCCGGGGGACTTGCGGGTGGGGGCCTCAGTCCGTCTGCGCCTGGGGGAGGGTGTCCGGGGGCGAGGGGCACTCTGCTCCGTGTGGGTGGGCTTCCTCTTCCCCCGGGATGCTGGAGCAGCTTCATCGGTGGGGAAGAGGCCGAGGTCACAGAGGAAGAGCTGCTGTGACTTTGGGGTTGCAGGTGAGGCAAGGGAGGGTGCTTTGGAGGGAGAGGGAACTGAGGACTGCGCAGTGCATGTGGATGCGTGTGTGTGTTCCAGGGCCCCATCCCCTGTGAGTCTGGCTTCAGTCCCCTGAATGTGCTTGCGTGTGCGTTTTGTCATTGGCGTGTGTGTCAGTGTGCTGGATGTGTGTGTGCTGGTGTGTGCCAGTGTGTGTGTGCCTGGGATGGGTAAGGTGCTGGGGAGTGTGGATGGAGCAAAGGCAGGAGGGGTGAGGGACCGTTTGAGGAGGGACACTGCTGCCGTCAGGGAGGAGTCCATGGACCTATTGCCCCTCTGTAGGTCAGACATGCCCGATGAGATGCCCTCCATGAACGACACCAGCTGAGTCAACAGCGCGGTGTGCGCATGGAGGACACTCAGCATGGCTGTCTGCCCTACATGGAGCTGGCGAAGGAGGTACACAGACTCCTCACTCAGGGCAGCAGGGGACACAGGGGCAGGGGGTGCGGTGCCTGGCCCAAAGGAGACACGCTCCCGGACATGGGAGCCTCCACGGACCTGGGGAATGGGAGCCGATGGGAGGGCGGTGGTGGTGCTGGTGGTGGCGGGGACAGCAACACTAGCTGGGGTGTGGTGGCTGCTGACACCCGCCTCCACAAGGGAGTCATCCTCCGAGTTGCTCTGGTCCTCAGCTGAGGTGGATGCTGCTGAGGACTCCTCGGTGTGGCTCCCCTCGCCCTCCGTGCCACTGGGTCCCTCCGACCACTCCTCGGCTGCTGACCCAGTCTGGCTCTCCGGCTCCTCCTGGTCCGTGGAGCTGTCCCCTTCCGTGGCCGTGGATGTATCTGCAAACAATGGGGAAACAGACAGACATCAGTCACCTGCACATAACGCACACACCACTGTGAGCACAGCACATCACAGAGCAAGCCCTGGCATCATTAGTTGTACATTGCTAAAAGTGCACTAATTGAACAGGAGAAGTCAATTGTCAGTCTGATGCCAAGCATGGCACTCACATCCCACATGGCCTTGCACCCATCTGTCTGGTGTCTGTTGGATTGCAACACCCCAGTGTTGACACATGCACCAAGTACACAGTAGTTGGACAGTGCAGAGGACACGGTGTGGACACATCACAGCTCTTGCCACTGAGTCAGTACAGGTTTACGGATGTAAGGGATGCCCAGAGTCAAATAGGAAATGCATGTGATGCATACCAGCGACAGACACCATGATGCACCCATGTCCTGATAGCCAGCGCCACTATGGTGTGCATGTAGCACATGTCACTCCCCTGCAGGATCACCAATCAGTAGACACATGCCATGGCGGAGGCATGACTGCAAAGTCATACATCACTGTCTCAGTGATGTATGACTTTGCAGCCAGACAACAACACTCTGCACTGTGTCACAATAGTAGGTCATGGGGAATGCAAGTCCTGGAGCTGCACAAGTGCACATGTACATCCCCCCACAACACATCCTCTTAACCCTCATCTGTCCAGGTCATACCTATTGGACATATGGGAGACCTGTGACACTACCCTACATGTCAGAATACAGGCATTGTGTAAGCAATGGACCCACCCATGATGCCCACCACAGAGTCAGGGAAACAGATGCTGTCTCCCACCTTGAGTCAAGCAAACTGCAAGGACACAGTCCTAAGTGACAGAATTCCCTGCATGTAAGGGCCACACCTGGGTATCAGATGAGGAGTGGGCAGTGCACAATAGAGGGACATGGCTCCTGGACAACATGACTGCTGTACTGTGGCAGTTCAACCTGGCCCGAGGAGGGCACATAACATGTTAGACAGAGTACACAGTGCAGTCTTTGACTCACCCCTCCTTGCTGCTCTCTGGCCTTCAGCTGCCCATCCAGGTCTGGAAAGACCACCGCCAGGATCCTGAGCATGTGGGGGTCAGGGTCCGTGTTCCGCCCCTCCTGCGAGGAGGCGACAGCTTCAGCTGGACCCGTGCAATCC